>JAVTVY010040103.1:0-17726 GCA_036873755.1 Hanleya hanleyi | reverse complement strand
TTACAAAGCCGCTGTTCGACAGGAGTAATAGGTCCAGTATGCCTTCCGGTCTCAATTGCTAGTCTGGGGTCGCTGAGACGTAATTGGGAAAAGAACTGTCGATCTGGAGATTGTCTACACAATAAAAGGTAGGGTTCAAACTCAATAGTAGTAGCGTTAGAGTGAATGGGCAACACTTTCACCCGGATGTAGAGGTCATTTGGGGCGGAAACGAGGCGGGAGGAGAGGTCAAGTGCAGTATAGTTCCGGCAGAAGGACCAAAAGCTACCTCCAATCCAGGAGAGTTCCAATTGTTGGAGGGGATGTATTCAGGATGTATTCCTCCGCGGTGATGCGGTCTGGCCGCGGTTTTGGCGGTGATTCGGTCTCGGGAAAAAGCTTCCGCGGAGAATGTCCCTAGATAAAATGGTCGGATGGGGTCGAGTGAGGTATCAAAGTGAAGCTTATGTGAAGGGGCATCTAATGGGCTGGGTGTGGGGTTGACATATCGGCCTTCTGCGCATGCGCGGTGGCCGAAGGGTATGAAAATAGCCGTGTTGGAGCTAGGGGAGCTACTCATGGTCCGATGGGGTCGAGTGAGGTATCAAAGTGAAGCATTCGTGAAGGGGCATCTGATGGACTGGGTGTGTGGTTGAATTAGGGTCATTCTGCGCATGCGCGGTGGCCCAAGGGTATGAAAATAGCCGTGTTGGAGCTAGGGGAGCCACTAATAGTCCAATGGGGTCATATGAGGTATCAAAGTGAAGCATTCGTGAAGGGGCATCTAATGGACTGGGTGTGGGGTTGAAAGGCTCGAATGAAATTCGCGCGCCCAAAGTTCGGTGTTAAGGCCGTGGCTGGCACCTGTTGTCCATCCACATGCAGGGCTACAAAATTAATGCCGAAATGTGTAAAGTCAAACGGATTCTCTGGGTAGGCTCCGCTGAAACTGGTATTTTCCACACAGGCCAGGATCAATCGCTTGGGTAGTTCCTCCAGGAACAGGTTGTCTTTGTTGGCGGTCGTATTTCCAGCAGACACAGAGAACACTTTGGTTTGCACACGTCGGATAGGGTACTGGACTGGTTTTGTTTCCAAGGCTTTCATGTGTCCCAATTGAACGGCTGGATTCGGTTTCACTTTTCGGACATACAGGACTGCGTCTTCGATGACAATCTTATAGTCAGCTACATGCGCCTCTACGTTAGTGGCCATCAAGGAGAAGGTCGGGGGCGCCCGTATCAGTCGGATTTTGATGGGGACCTTGTTCAAGAGGTACCGGTCTTGCATGAACATGTCTGCGTGCAGGCGACCCATGAGATCCACCGAGACGCCGTTCGCGGTCAAAGCCTTCCGTTTGCTATATCCCGTATTGTCGTTCTCTGCGCCCATGTGCTCGGCTTTGTCCTGGTAGAATAAAGCGGCTGTCAGTTGAGATTTTTTAGCCTCTTGCCCATGCGACAACAGCGTCTCGATGTAGGCTCGATAGGGGTACGTGTTGGTCGAGTCACTGATGAGTTTGTCGCTGAGAAATATGTCCACCTGTTGAAACATCGAGTGCAGCCAGAGATTCGTGGGGCCCACCGTTGCTTGGTCGGCGATTCTGGTGCCATCTCCATTGGTGATCTTGGCTTTCACATACAAGTAGGTATGGGCTAAATCCACATAGGTCGTATCCGCATTACTGATGGTGAACTCGATGGGCCCTGTTGCGTTGATGCTGGAGATGGGAAGATGCTCCACCCATAATCCTTGTTCGGCACTGGTCTGTGTGGGCGGGACGGTCCACAAATCAAATTCACTGTTGGTGGAGGGGCAGGACTCGGCGTGGATCAAGGACATGTTTTAAGAAAAGATATCCCGGGTCTTCTTCGATGTGCGTCGTCGCTGGGTCGGTCATCGACTGGTGCGTGGTCTCGGTGGGGCAGCTCTTTTATTCCCTACGGTGCGTCGTGCTTTGGCCACCAAGACGCCTCCCGCTTCTTTGGCCCGCCGTTTCAAGGCTTCTTTGGGTGCCGTACTCCCCAACACATCACCGGCCACTTCCAGTCCACTGCGTACCGCTTGTTTGCCGATTGCTTTCACCCCACGTGTCACCAAGGGCAGGAACGTTTTGACGATGCTCCCGAGTATGTTCCCCAGTCCATGTCCACGTTGCATGCGTGCACCACTAAACACTGGAAAGCCACCCCCGGCCTGTTGGGCATAATAGTCCATATAGCTGCGTGCATCGCACTCGTAAGGCACCTTCATTATGCAAAGTGGGGAGCACGTGCTTGTCGAAAATGAAGTGTCAGCACCACTTTCCCGCGTTGGAATGCCACCGGTCGTCCCGTGTCATCTCTTATATCCACCGTGATCGTGTTGATGTGGGTTTGTCGTACAGGCAGGTAGAGCATGTGGGTGAAACTGTGGGTGACTTGATCGCCATACTTATTTTTGATGGGGACCACCCGTAACAGAGGTGTGTTGATATCGCCCACGATGTGGTTGTCCACCACGTCCGAGTAGACGTAGAGTCCGTACATACCCGACTTCATATCCATCGGGATCTCGCCATGGTGTTCGGTGGGACCAGCGAACGTCTGTAGATCGAAACCCAGCATTTGTTGTAGGATAGGACTCAGTACGACACTCGCGTTGGCGGTGACGGTAAGCTGTGCCTTGTCGTTGTGTGCGTTGTAATCGAAGTCCACGTGATTCTTGAAGGGATAGGCTTGGATGGGTTTTGAACTATTCGTGACCTGCCGTAGAGCCTTATAATGCAACAGTCTTGACAGCCCACCGATGAACTCCTTGGGAGTATCGTATTGGCCTTCGTGGAGGGTGAGTCGGGTGTCTTTTCCTTCGTAGGTCACCTCGTACCACACTTCATTGGCTCGCACGCTGTACCACGAGTAAGGGTATTGGATATCCACGAGGCCACATTCCCATCGTCCAGGTAAATGCAACGGTTGCGGTAACTGGGTCACGTACTTGGCCACGGTGTTGTCAGGAAACACATCCAGCGAACTGTTGCTGGGTAGGGTGAGGTAAAACATGGCGACTGAGCTGTCCTGCTGCTGCTGTTGGTTTTAATAGGTCTTCCAGGCCTTGGGCGGTTGTGTCCGGCGTCGTGTTCGTCGCGGTGACTTGCTACGTGTCACGGCTCTGGAGATGTGGGGTGTCTTGATCAAGGGTGGTTTTTTATAGGCGCGAAAAGAAGGTGCCCGTTGTGGTGGTGTTTTGGGGGGTGACTCCGGTTCCCATTCGGCTTCCCAAGAAGGTAGTGGGTCACTCGGCGATTGCTGGGTCCGCTGCATAAAGGCCCAGCGGTGGGGATTCCCCACCAATTCCTGTGGTACATGCATGTCTTTCAAGCCTTGAGCGAAGACCTCCCATCCTCGAGGATCCGTGTGCGATCTGCGTTTACGCATCAAGTCATTCACTAAATCCGTCATGTGGGTGCCGGGGACCACCTGATTCTGTACCAGGAGTTCGCCTTTATCATTCCAAGTCATGTTGGGATTCTGTTTCATCCGTTGTAATACCAGGCCAGCTTGTTTCTTGAACGAGGCAGGTACACTCTTCAGCACTTCGTCTTCCATCCACTGTGGGGCTGTGGGGGCTACCTCACCCGGCTGTTGGAGCGGTGCTGAGGTCGGCGGTGTGTCACGTGGTGGTGGTGGTGGTGGTGGTGGTGGTAGTGGGGTAGAGAGGGTTTTATATTGGTCCATGAACGTCATGTACCGTTGAAGCGTCTCATTGTACCGTTGTACTTTCTCACTGTCGCTTAACCCCGGTCTCTGTAAGATCTGTTGCATCTCTCCATCGAGGGTGTTTATGGTCTTCACCGTAGGTGGGACAGGGTAGGGCGATTGGCGGTTTTGAAGGAACCGTGGTTCGACGAGCACCATTTTTTTCGTGTGGTTCATTGTCGGCCGAAGAGTCCACCCAGTACTGGACCCAACACAGAAGCGGCCAACGGTGCTAAGATGGCCCCGAGAAAGCCGCCTTTCTGTAACACCTTTTTCTTTTGTGTTTTTGGGACCCGCTTATGGACTAGGGTTCGGAGACCTGTCTTATGCTTGGCCAACTTGGTCTTCTGAGCCGGAGTCAGTGGAACGTTGCCTTTTAACAGGTTGTACCCGATCTCGCACAGACAGCGTACAAGGTCAGGGTCCGCACCGCGTACAATGGTTCGGACTAACTCGGGTGGAGCCGTCTTCAATACACGGAGCGTGGAAGCGTGCTTCCGTACTCGCGCAGACATCCTGTACAACTAATGCTAGAACCCACAACTCTGCTCTTTTTATCCACCTCAGAGACAAAAAATCAACCCTGCTGTGGTATTCATTCTTTTTATTATTCCCCATCATCAAAACACACAGACCCCAGCTGGGGGAGCCATTGTGGATGTGTTTACATTATTTTTGCATGTACACGTGGTGGGTCTCTCCGGGAAAGATGCCGGGCCGTAGTCGAAGGTGGTCGGGGGTGGCTTGCTTGAGGTCGAAGAGCATATACCCGTGCTGAGGAGTTGTCGCATCTTTAAAGCCTTCTAACGCAAAGGGTGTGCGGCCGGGATACATCTGTCTCGCCAGGTGCAGCAGTTGAGTGGTATCTCTCGGGTTTTTGAAGACCACCAGGTAGTGGGCATTTAAGCTGATGTTCCGATGTTCTTTGTTTTTACTGAACAGATTCTGCACAATGTAGATGATGCTGAGCCGTCGATGATGGCTGCCTTTGGTAAAGAGTTGGGTCACCCGCGCATCCGTCTCCGCCATGAGATCATCCAGAACCACCAAGGTGTCGCGTTCCAAATCGGCCAGGTTGGGTAGGCCTTCCACGAACGTGATATGGGGCATTGCTGCATACGCTTCCTGCCATTCTCCGTAACACCACACGACTCGAGCAATGGGTGGGGTGATCATGCTGTCGGCGTGTTGAAGGAGCTTCCTGACGAAGTGCGTTTTGCCCGAACCCGTTGGTCCTGCGATGACGCAAGTGAAGGGATGCTGCCAACGGGGGTCCATGGTTCGAGGTGTATCCGTTGTCGTGGTAACCCGCTCTTGTAAATTTCGTACGAGTGAACTGGAGTGGTGGTGGGTACAACGTCGGTCGTCGTTGTCTGTACACTGTCAGGGATGGTGCTGGGGGTGGGTACAACGTGGGTCGTGGTTGTCGGTTCACTGTGAGGGATGAAATCCGGTGGGTATTCAGACGTAGTGGGCGTACTTGGTGTAGGTGTGGAGCTCGACGTGGCTTGTACACGGGGTGTGGTGGTGGTGATTGGCTCGATACGACTGGTGCTCTCTGTAGACCGGTTTCACTGGTGGCTGGTGTTCTCAGTTGGTTAAGTAACGTGCTGACATAGGCTACGTCGTAAAACACACCTCCGTACAACACACTCAGCAGGCTTAGCACTAGCACCACAAAGCCCACTTGCGCTTTGCGCGTTTTGGGAGACGCTGTGTTCAGAGGCAGCTGCTGTTGGTCCATATCACTGTGGTCGGACGTGGAATGAAGGAGGACGGCAGTGGTGTGTGGCTTTATAGTCGCTTCACCTGGTTGGCAGCGACCCAGGAATTGAAAGAACTGGGCCAGCCTTGCCATTTGACGAAATGAAGCAGTTCGCCACGTCGACGTTCCGTTTTCAAAATCTGCTCCACCGTGTAGTAGTCTTGCTGTGTTTTTACAACAGGCTGTAATTCCGTCTCGTAAAACGTCCCCAGCAACGTTTCCCCTTGAAGATCTTCCAGTTCATAGACTCGCCGCTGTCGGGGAAGGCGCCGTTTAATCAGGAAGTGCTCATCGCTCCAGTTGGGCAAGTAACTTTTCTCGAACTTGCCCTTGACTTTACTGATCCGTACAGGGTCCCCGACCTTGTACTCCGCCTTCGTCGTTCGCTGCGATGGCCTGGGGTACAACACACGGCGGACTTGGGCTTCATTGCGTTGGGTGACGGTAATGGGGGCTCTCTCTATACTCCGATGATAGGCTCGATTGTAACCCCTCACCAGTTTCGGGAGAACATCCATGTACCGCCTTGTATTCTTATAGGTGAAATATTTATACATGCGGCCTTTGAATGTCCTGTTGAACCTTTCCACCACGGAAGCCTTAGTCTCGTTGTACGTATGGAAGAAAAACACCTTCTGTTTCTTGAGAAAGGCTTGGAACGGTCTGTTGAGGAATTCCGTGCCTTCGTCGGTTTGCAAATACAAAGGTTTGCGCCCGGTCTTGAAGATGTCTTTGAACGCCGCTATGAGATTCGCCCCCGTTTTCGTCCGGATGGGTACCACCACGCATACTTGGATAGGATATCGATGCACGTCAAGATATACCGATTCCCATCGTTGTGTTTGGCAAAGGCGCTCATATCGACCAAATCCGCTTGCCACTGGGCATCTATTCCTCCCACGATGACCCGGTTCCGTAGAAAATGGCGACGGACAGCTCGATGTAAGGTATAGGTGTCTTGTTTTCTTAACCAATCTCGGACTTGGGCACGTTGTATCCCCTGGGGTTTGGCCGCTCGATAGAGAGCCGACAAGGCACTATAGGCCGCCGGACTGTCGGGGCTGTAGTATAAGTTATCCAACACCTTCTCCCAGCGCTTCATGGTGACAAAATGATGATGGACCCTGGCTCTATCGTTTATTTATAACGGGTGTATCTTGGGCCGGAGTTTCTTTCTGATTTTCTTCGTGGGCTTCCACAGTGGCCATGGTAAATGACCAGTCCAACTCGTCTGATGACCGCTTGATAAGCACTTCATCCACATCTACCACGGCATCTTCCAATGCAGACCATAGATCAGGGTGAAGGGTAAAATGCACTGTACCTCCATCTAGCCGAGCCAATTGAGCAAAGAAAGGGCCGCGTCGGATGTACACATCGTGACACAAGTGGATGAGATCGCCGTCCAGTTCACCAGACAACACCCGTTTGAATTTGGTCCAGCCCTCCCAGGACAGACGAATGTGAGCCGGGCACGGTTGTGTAGGGTCCGCATCACAGATGTCTCCCACCTCCTCCATGATATCGACCTTATCCGCATACACGTGCAGGAAAACCTCGGGGGTCAAGCTGAAATACGCCAGTATTATATGCTCGTCATGGTCAGTACGTGAATGGTACCAGATTTGACTGTCTCTCGTATTTATAGGGAGAACCCCGTGAGATCAAAGGATCAGGTGGTCATGTCACTAGGCTGACTGAGTCTAGCCGGGTAATCAATGGCATCGTCGTCGTCGGGTTCATATAGTTGTTCATGGGGTTCTGCCAGCGCGTCGTCCATAGCACGAGCCCACGCCAACTGGTCTGATGATCGCTCGTCCGGTGTAAACAGCTGGTCCACAATAGGCACCACTTTCTCCACGGCTGACCACAGATCGGGGACTAGGGTGAAGCCTGGCGTAGGGTCTTGGTAGCGGCCCAGGCGTAGGAAGAAGGTGGTACGGTATACGTAGATGGCATTGTCTATGTGGATGAGGTGTCCGTCGAGCTCACCGCTCAACACCCGTTTAAATTTGGTCCAGCCGTCACGAGGTAGCGTCACCGAATTCGATACGGTCTCAGCGGGCGCCCAGCAAATATCTCCACGGTCTTCCACCAGGGTGACTTTATCTTCATAGACGTGTAACCCCACCTGGGGTGTAAGGGATAGGATGGCTCGTAGGACGGGTGACATGCCTGCTCCAATGTCGAACGGTGAATGACACACACTCTGTCTGACCCTCGTATTTATAGTGTCAATACCACAGCGCCAGGGGCAATAGGGCACAGACTATTGTGAGGCCAACCAGCCGGTGCTGGTTCCGGCGTGAGCGCTCCTGGTCCATAGCGCGAGCATCAAGGATGGCTGTCATAGTCCAGTAGTGGTGAGTGATGGCACGCCTCTCCATCGAGTGCACTCTGTGGAGGACCGCTTCTGTGAACTCGTTGAGGATCTGGCGTCGCCCCTCGTTGTCGTCGCCATCTGCATACATGGACCGGACCACTGCTCGGTAACCCGTGAATGAATTCACCACGGCGGCATGCTGTAAAATGCGAGTCGCATAGGGCTGGATCTCCGCCATGGCTCTGCAACCGTAGAAATGAAGGTAGGATCCAGAGAGACGTGTTTTATAGACCAGATGTAGCTCTACGGGTGTAGTCCGTGATACGTACTATTCTGATGGGTTAGTCCAAAAAAGGGAGCAACAACAACAACACAGATTACAGGTCAATCCTTTTTATTATGCGTGAACATCATAGGAATGCATGTACTGACCTGTCTGTGGGCGTTTTCCCACAATGGCGGTCACCTTTCGCCATTAGCCGCCATTATCCGCCATTTTCCCACAATGGCGGCCACCTTCCGCCATTAGTTGCCATTATCCGCCATTTTCCAACAATGGCGGTCAGACAAGTCTGGACATGTCCAAAGGTCACGCTCCATTCACCCAAACCGGAAGTGACGTCATTTTTACATCCGGGCACTTCGCGTCTGAGCCTGCATTGAGGTATGTATGAGGGTCTTCATGCGCGCGCGCGCAATGCGGCTCAGTCGTATACCAACACACCAGTCTCGATCCTCGACTTGTGGTAGAGTGTGCTAAAAATAGATTACCAGCTAGCGTGCTATAAAAGGGAAGCGGCCTGGCCGTTTCATCAGACACTCTGTCAACCACCAAGATGTTCACTTGCACAACTTGCCAGAAGCAGTTTACCCGCCCAGAAGATTTGCGACGCCACGAGGCCTCCACCCACAACGGTGCACTATATACTTGTATAACCTGCGCACGGTCATTTAATCGGGAGGATCATTTACTGCGCCACGAACGTTCAATTCATGGGCCACCCAAGCGTCCATGCGAGGATTGTGGTCAACTCTTCAAACGACGCAGTCAGTTGCTGCGACACCAACGGTTGATTCATGCCCCGGTACAGAGTCATACGCCTGACAATATCGAACATTTTCTGGGCGATTCCACCAAGATGTTCACTTGCACAACTTGTCAGAGGCAGTTTACTCGTCTAGATAATTTTCGACGCCACGAGGCCTCCACCCACAACGATGCACGGTATACTTGTATAACCTGCGCAGGGTCATTTAATCCGGAGGATCAATTATTGCGCCACGAACGTTCAATTCATGGGCGACGCAAGCGTCCATGCGAGGATTGTGGTCAACGCTTCAAACGACACAGTCAGTTAAGACGGCATCAGCGTTTGATTCATGGTCCGTCTCTACGGTTTGAGCGACAACTTCCTACTGAAGTGGAGCCGCGGAAGGTCAGACCCAGTGAAGATAAGTCCGGGGAGACGGACGCCACTGGTGATGCGATGAAGGAGAGACCGCCTATACCCACAGTTCAGAAGAGCCTGGATATCCAGCCGGACCCCAGCGTTACGGTTTCGAGTCATACGCCTGACAACATCGAACATTTTCTGGGCGATCTCTTACAGGACAACCATCCAGTGAGTGACATCGATCGGCGCCATTGGTCCATGACACGGCACTGTTTCCACCCTCATGGCCCTATTCAAGATATTTACAATTTTCCACTGACCAACCGCACCTGTCTACGCAGCTACGTGGAAGCCATCTTCAAAGATCAAACTACGGCCTTTAAATTGAATGTCGCTTTCGGGTACATCTTACGTCACAAAAAGACGGGCCAGCTACGGTATTATTATCCCGGCAATAATATCTATGTGTCTGACCAGCCGTTCGCCATCATTAACCGGAGGTCACTAGAGACGATGCTGGAGATACTGGACACCGTGGAACCCTTGAGATGGGCACATCGTCAACGCCCCAACATACAATGGGTGGTAGAGAGGGTAACCAATGTCACGTTTTTCCTGACCAAGCTGACCGACCACCGCCATCGGCTGAATGCATCACCCGCGCACTGATGAATACCATAACATGCCGCACATACTCTCTATGTCTACATGCTGATCGTTGAATTGAGCTCAGTAAACCCTTGTACCTAATGTGACGGTGCGTTAAATAATAAAACATGGTGTTTGATATTTCAATTTGTTTTGCTGTGAACATACTAATCATACCCATGGCGGTTCCCCCAGCCTGGGTATGATGTAACATTGGGGATAATAAAATATATAAACATTGCTGAACTTGTTGTTATTCACGACATCCGCTATCCGATTGTATAATACAGAATAAATAATGTATATGCCCATCGCGCGCGCACTGCCGGTGATGACGCGCGCGCGCGCGCTGCGGCCGGAGAACCCGCGCGCGCGCGCTGCGGCCGGAGAACCCGCGCGCGCGCGCTGCGGTGGTGGGGCCGGGGCCCGCCGGGAAAGTTAGAGGTCGTGTGTTTGAGCATTCACCCCAACCGGAAGTGACGTCATTTTTACATCCAGGTGAATTCACCCAAACCGGAAGTGACGTCACACACACTTGCGCAACCCCAGTACATGACAAACACAGACAAGTCTGGACATGTCCAAAGGTCACGCCTTATTCACCCAAACCGGAAGTGACGCCACAACCCACGTGACCTGCGCAGCAGAATGGAAACGACACCCTAGTCTAGCCCCAAAGGTCACGCCTCAAACCAAAATGGCGGATCCAAAATGGCGACATGCCAGGGAAAAACTCCCAGTACATGACAGACACAGACAAGTCTAGACATGTCCAAAGGTCACGACCCATTCACCCAAACCGGAAGTGACGTCACACACTTGTTCATTGCACCATTAGTGGCTCCCCTAGCTCCAACACGTCTAGCGGGACCCATACAGGGTCCAGTTTTCGACACTAGATGACCACATCCCGACGAAATGGCCAGTTTTCGACACCGGATGTGCCGCCATCTTGAACATACGTGCCGCCATCTTGGATATGTCCCATAATGCACCGGGTCAAAATACTCGCTTCTGATTGGACGAGAGCTCTGGAACGGATTTGAAATACTCGCTTCTGATTGGACGAGACCTCCGCATTGCATCTGCGCATGCGCAGAATGATATTCCTACCGCACACCCAGCCCATCAGATGCCCCTTCACATAAGCTTCACTTTGATACCTCACTCGACCCCATTGGTCCATTAGGGGCTCCCCTAGCTCCCAACACGGCTATTTTCATACCCTTGGGCCACCGCGCATGCGCAGAAGGCCGATAGTTCAACCCCATACCCAACCCATCAGATGCCTCTTCACATAAGCTTCACTTTGATACCTCACTCGACCCCATTGCACCATTAGGGGCTCCCCTAGCTCCCAACACGGCTATTTTCATACCCTTGGGCCACCGCGCATGCGCAGAAGGCCGATATTTCAACCCCACACCCAGTCCATTAGATGCCCCTTCACGAATGCTTCACTTTGATACCTCATATGACCCCATTGGACTATTAGTGGCTCCCCTAGCTCCAACACGGCCATTTTCATACCCTTGGGCCACCGCGCATGCGCAGAATGACCCTAATTCAACCACACACCCAGTCCATCAGATGCCCCTTCACGAATGCTTCACTTTGATACCTCACTCGACCCCATCGGACCATGAGTAGCTCCCCTAGCTCCAACACGGCTATTTTCATACCCTTCGGCCACCGCGCATGCGCAGAAGGCCGATATGTCAACCCCACACCCAGCCCATTAGATGCCCCTTCACATAAGCTTCACTTTGATACCTCACTCGACCCCATCGGACCATTTTATCTAGGGACTACTTTTTCTCCGCGGAAGCTTTTTCCCGAGACCGAATCACCGCCAAAACCGCGGCCAAACCGCATCACCGCGGAGGAATACATCCTGAATACATCCCCTCCAACAATTGGAACTCTCCTGGATTGGAGGTAGCTTTTGGTCCTTCTGCCGGAACTATACTGCACTTGACCTCTCCTCCCGCCTCGTTTCCGCCCCAAATGACCTCTACATCCGGGTGAAAGTATTGCCCATTCACTCTAACGCTACTACTC
Organism: Hanleya hanleyi; assembly: GCA_036873755.1. Classification (NCBI taxonomy): domain Eukaryota; kingdom Metazoa; phylum Mollusca; class Polyplacophora; order Lepidopleurida; family Hanleyidae; genus Hanleya; species Hanleya hanleyi. The sequence continues at coordinate 5,819 of JAVTVY010040103.1, read as the reverse complement.
TCAATGTTAGATTTGAACAATCTGTAAATTCTCAACTTACTCATGCACCCATTTGACTGCTATGGACACAGAGCGATAGGTCAAAACATGAATTCACATATGTATCTAATGATGTTTTAAATGAGGAATAATGAATGTTATCTATGTTGGTTATATTTAATTTATCGCTTAGGAAATGTTTCAATTTGTACAGCCAGCCAGTGTTCTTATCAGCTAGTAGCATTTGTTCTTGGAAGGCATGGTAAGTCAGTCTGTCGTGATATTGCTCAATGTAGTTGAGGTATTTCACGGACCTCAGAGCGACATCGTAAAAGAGAGGATTTAGGGGACAACTAAGCTCGAACACCCCAACCGTGTGTTCCTCTCTTGACCCGAAGCAACCTCTTATGAAATCTATTTTGAACTTTCTCAAATGGTATAGTGTCAATATTTTTGTACTGAAGGGCGTCAACCTCCCCCCAGACCTCAGAGGCGTACAATTGTACAGGTTTAACTATAGTGTATAAATCCCATCCTGTCTTTTGGGGTACATGTATATGAATCGGCGAATACGAAGCACGTGATGCTTTCTCACTCAAATGTTCCATATTTTGCCGAAAGTGTCCCGTTCTGGAAAACACAACTCCTTAATACTTGTATTCGTTTGCTTGACTAATGTTAGTACGGCCAATAGGTTGGAGCTGTATCGCACGACTAGAGTGGTCTGAGGGCCGTTGTCTGACGTTGACCGATGGCGTCATTGTGTAGTAGAGAAAGCATGCGCACTTGAGATCAGTCACATATTATATTCCTATACACGACTAATGGAATAGGACCTTGGGTTGGCCACCATAGTTTTGCGCTCCTGCCTAATTTTATATTATGGTATAGACCGTCCGTTTTCCATTACACCATACTTCTTCTTGCCTTCGTCATAGCTCGTTTCCTTAATAACATCTTGGTCAGCATTGTCAGAACTGCACATGTGCAGAAACGGATCGATGACAGGGTTCCGTCTACACAGTGATCGGGGCAATGTAGTAGATTTTGTCCTGCCTCATTTATGCCCCTTGGCTGTGGGTAAAAATCATGACTCAATTACGGCGTGAAAATCTGACAAAAAACGGTGAAGTTGACCCCACATTTTTTCGCATTTTCAAGTTGGCACCAGGCCTGGGAACACGGGACAGAGGTTTAATTGAATCACTCTTCAGGATTGTTTTGGAAATTGGGTCAAATTTGACAATTTTTTCGACTTTTTAGGTGATTTGCTTGGAAAAACGACACAAGCTTAAAGGGGAATTTTCGGGATCCAAGTTTCTATAACATATCAGTGTTGTGTTTCAAAATGGCGATTTATTCATTGGGCTGAAGATTGTACGACATCTGGTGGCGTAAATGCGGACCCAGGCTATATTCCCTGTCCAATAAAAGAAACCGTGGGTATCCAGAGAAGAAGTCCGTTTTCTATTAGGTCATCTGTGACGTCAGTAGTAGAGAACCCGCAGATTCGGTCGCAGGCGAACTTGGGACTAGGCGTCTAAAACAACATACAAATACTAGCCCATAGTGGTGAGCGTTAGGGCTCACACTGTACGTTAAGACTGGAGTGCATCCGGAGAATAAGTAACCTGAATATGACGTCATCTGTAACACCAGCAGTAGTAGAGAATGCGCAGATACGGCCGGATACGAATTTGAGATTCGGCACCGATATACACCCTATAAGCGCTATCCCATATGAGTTACTAATTTGGGTGAATAGGCTCTGAATGTCCTGACCTTCATAAGTCCTGTGACATGCGCATGCGCACCCAGGGGAAGAGAGAAAAAACAAGGAATTTGGGATGCGCCTGTTTCGGAGTGATTTGGGCCATATGCGGTTCAAATTTATCGTGCTTTGCGTCCTATTGAAGCTCTTGCTTTGTAGAATAAGACTGATGACGCTGAACGGTGGTTCTCCAAATTCCAAATTCAGGTTAAATGCCGATGTAATTTGTTTTTTTCAAAATTATTTGAAGAACCAATTTTGTGGTGTTTATAGAGAACCAGTGTGAGTGTAGTTGGCTTTAACGTCGTTTTCAACCTTATTTCAGTCATATCACGGCGGATATATACAGAACCAAATGCAAATGTTTGAAAACCCAAGTCACATATGCATTTAACCTGAAACCCTTTCATTTGGATTTTCGGAGAACCACTGAAAAGCAAAATCTCGGTATTTCAAACAACCGCGAAAAAAATTCTCAGAGTGTATGACGTCCTTTCTCAGATATAGGTATATCCTGGAAGGGAAAATATTCGGGGAGAACGGATTTACATGTTGTTTATACGTCACCGATATGTACTGAAAAGGCTCTCACGAACGTGTATCAAAACAAATATTTTTTTTTTATTCAACAAGTTCAATACACAACAACAGGTAAACTGTTACAGGTGTTTCACACATAAATGTCATCATTTAAAAATAATACGAATTACTTAATGACAAAATATTCAATCACAATACTCAAACAATATCGGACATAAATTACTGATAACATGGATGATTAGATCACGAATAAAACAAACCGGATATTCGAACATCAAAGTAAATATATTCAAGTCAATGATAATAATCCAATATTTGGAACTCCGATGATCAGCAAGTGCAACCTATATAATGAAGTTTATATTAAATAAACATTTTAATAGGATCTCAGAAAGACTTTATAATTGATATTGATTTTGATTCAGAGCATTGATTTAATCAAGTACAATACAAGGTTGTAAATATCTATTATGTATTACTCTTCGTCTCTATAAGGTGGTTCGTATCGGCTTAGCCTGAGAAAAGTTTCCGGAAAATCAAACTAAATACAGTCATATATTAAATATGTTCTCTGTGTGTTTTTTTACATAAAGCATTTTCTAATCAATGAGAAAATCTAAGAAATAACATTAATTTAAACGGGATTTTAGGGTTCAAACATGAACGTGTTGTATCTAACATTATAAATGTCCGAGGAGTCAAAACAATATATGAAGTGTTATATTTGTAACACTTTCAAAAAGTGTTTAAAGAAAGTGTTATATTCAACATTATAGTGTTGTATCAGGAGCAATACAACGCTTTACAAGTGTTAAATTCAGCATTGTAAAGTGTTGTGTTGCTCCTGATACATCGCTATAAAGTAGGATATAACACTTTGTTTTCAACACTTTCTGCGAGTGTTACAAATATAACACTTTGTATAATGTTGCCACTCCTCGGACATTTATTATGTTAAATATAAACCTTTCATTCCACGAGTTTTCAAACAAATACACACTGTGAACATTTCATTTGCTTATATTTGACCGCTTACCACATATTGCTGGTTAAAATTAACCACACGTCATCGTGTCGATTTTAAAATATAGAAGAGAGCTTAAAATCCAGTGTAGATAAGACTTGATTTAAGACATTAAGATCTAATATGGAGTTTAGAATTGAGTTTTTCTTTAGGTCTGGTACAAAGGACCTTGTATCTTTAGCTGGGTGAATGGCCCCAGTTCAGGTGCGATGCAGAAGTATCAAAGTAAAATACTTCCACTACATGAAATTGCTCAATTAGCACGAAGTACATTATTATACCTAGAAATTTCAAGGCACCGAGTCTGATCATTCTCGAGTAACAGGGCTGTAAAGTAGTGCATTTGTGCAAATTAGTTGATTCTGAGGTGAAAACAATTCCTATTGTTCTCTGTAAACACATGAAGATAAACGATAACCAGAACCAGATTTGGTCTACGACAACATATTGGAACAACTGGTTCTGGTTGTCGTTTATCTTCATATGTTTATAGAAAGGAACATGAGGTGTTTTTGCCTCAAAATTGGCGATTTTGCACGAATACACTACTTCGCGTCCCTGTTATTCGAGAATGATGAGACTCAGTGTCTTGAAACTTTTCTGAGTATATACAATATAATATTGTACTTCATGCCAACTGACCAATTTCTTGTAATATTTTATTTTTTGGCACTTCTACCGCACCTGTTCTAGGGCCATTTACCCATCTAAACATACATGGTCCTAAAGTATACAAATGAGCTTTGATGATGTCACGCACTGAACTAGAGGTAAATAGATAGACACATATTAACAACATATTTTCTTTTCTAAAATACATAGGAAACTGATTTTTTTGCATTCCATTAACATTTTTAATAGTTATTGAATATCACTTTGCGATTTGGTTACCTATAGTTTCAGAAATACGGTTACCATAGCAACCGGTAACCATGTGTTTTATTCGCGGAACCTCCAGAGTTGAAATGCTTTTTGCAATGAACATAAATGGCGTAGACCTGTGTAACTGCATATTCAGTAATAAAGATTTCATAACATGCGCAATTTCCAAAATAAAGCCCTAAAAATAAAAATAAAATTTCCAAAAACAAACTTAAGTATCTTGCATAATTTAGAATACCATAAGCTTGAAAGAGATTAAAATTATCCTCATGTGAAGTACAAAGTTAGCCCCCTTATCTCGAGTTCTCCTGATATAATCATCAAATCTCATTTGCACCAGGGAGCTTCTTGAAATTAGGGCATGCGTTCCTTGATAGGAATGGCATATGCCGGTTATCCAAATGGGATACCCCGTGCCCAGTTTAGTGTTCTGATCTGGATGTTGCCATTCCCCTCATGCCATTGCATGGTATGGCATATGCCATGGACTTTCTAAGAGTTCCAACTCGGCGCACCATGCCTCTCTGTTTGGAATGCCTTATGCCAGTTCCTAGCATGCCCTAATTTCAAGACGCTCCCTAAAATAGCCCTGAATTCCAGATTTTGACTTCAATATGCTTGAAAACATTTGGAGTATCCACATGAGGTTAACGCCATCTGACTCAGAATCATTAGCACTTTCTTGTCCTAATAATTACCCCAGACCATGTGGGTTCTCATTTAACACTGCTGGCGCCCAGTGATGCCAGATTTATTATTTCGTGCCTTGGAGACTATACACGATTACTGGTTCTCGTTAATAAGACATACCAGGTTAGGAAGATCCCGCTTTCTAAAATGGAGGTAACAAAGGTCGTTTTTTCCTTGATAACTTTTGATTCCTGCTTAACCAATGCTGCAAAACTCCAGGCGCATTAATATGTCTATTGTTCCATGTCCTAGAATTAATTTGCCATTTGAAGAACCGAACATTGTTGTTTCATTAGCGTGACAAATAGTTGGCCTATTATTATGCAAATTTGATCTATGACAATTTAAGTTTTTACTACCATTTGATGGGGATATCTATGTCTGTGTGCTTCTCAAGAGGATTTTGTTGAAATTGTTACGTAAACCGTTTCATTGAGCTAAAACGACCCTATTTACCTCCATTTTAAAGAGCAGGATCGCCCTAACCTGCTTACCCGCCAAATGAATTTCCACAATGTTCGTTCGAGAAAATATTATTTTACATCGCCTTCTCCACATAAGGAGGTGGTGGATATGAAGGCACATCAGCTCCTGGGATTAGAGCTACATTTGTGGGTTGGGTTTGCATGTTTCCTCCTACTTCGGTACCTTGGGCGGGATATGGCCCGACAGCCTGGACAGGATACTGGGCCTGGACAGGATATCCGTATCCTTGGGTCGGCGGTATGCCATATCCGTTCGGTGCAAAGATAGCTGTTTGGAAAAGAGAGCGAGAGAGACAACGAGAAAGTTAATATTGAACGATAAGAATATCTACATGACTTATTAATTATTAATCAGTTCCATTCACAAATATATCAATATTGGTTAATCTGCAGTTTGTCATGAAATCCATGCAGCCATTGTAGATGTGCAATGTTTCTTGTCAACAAA
>JAVTVY010040102.1:0-18041 GCA_036873755.1 Hanleya hanleyi | reverse complement strand
TCTTGAAAATATATGTGAAACGCGAAGAAACTTCACGCTGCACAACTACAGGGCACTGACCACATACCCTGCAGATTTCATAATTGTCCATACAATATTAACCAAGATCCAGCCCGGACAAGTCCCAATTCACAGAGATTTCAGGAACAAAGGGCCATAACTCTTGAAAATATAGGCGAAACGGGGAGAAACATTACGCTGCACAACTGTGGGGCACTGACCACATGTCATGCAAATTTCATACTTGTTCATACATTATTAACCAAGATCCAGCCCGGACAAGTCCCATTCACAGAGATTTCAGAAAAAGGGCCATAACTCTTGAAAATGATACCGGAACTCGGAAAAAACTCGACGCTGCACAACTATGAGCCACTGGCCACATTCCATGCAAGTTTCAATCCTGTCCATCAATTATTAACCGAGATATCGCGCGGACAAGAAATTCGGACGGACAGACGGATGGACAGACGGACAGACGGACGGACAAAGCGATCGCTATATGCCCCCCCTCTAGTTAGAGGGGGGGCATAACAAGCTGAACCCTGCTGACATTTAATTTTGTGATATTGACAATGCAGGATTCAGCCGTTGAACCAAAATTTCCTATCGCAAAATTTTCGGCCTCCCGACCTAGGTAACAGCGGGTGGATTTGGGCTCACAAAAATCGATAATACCTACCGCTTTGCACTCGCTTGGATAGAATACATATTTGCCTACTTCACTGGCCATTTATTTTCTCCGTCCAGCTTCTTTAATTTCCATAAACGGCAAAAGAAAAAAAAATCATCGCGGCTGATCTTCCAAAAATGAAATCCACCGCCATTTTAAAAATATCACTATGGTGACACGAGACTGATCGTACCTCGATTGTAATTTCGGGGCTGTAGACAGGAAGGTCGGAAACGGCTCATTCATAAGACTGTCACATTATCTGCTTTTAAATGTAAAATTGTAAATATCGGTATCAAGCATAATAGAAGGCACATACTGAAAAAGGTGATTCACGGGATTTTTCATCTCCCTAAGCGACTGGATCGAGTGAGCGGATTCAGTTTTTCCGACTCTTGTAATCCTGAATTTAGAATAACATCACGCGAGATAATCAGGGTCACGTGATAGCTAGTGTTCTAAAATGACCGTGGATTTCGTTTTTGGAAGATCGTCTGCGATGATATTTTTTTCTTTTACCGTTTATGGAAATGAAAGGAGATGGACAGAGAAAATAAATGGCCAGGAAAGTAGGCAAATACGTAATCTATCCAAACGAGTACAAATCGGTAGGTATTATCCATTGTTATGAGCGCAAATCCACCCGCTGTTACCTAGGTCGGTAGGCCGAAAATTTTGCGATAGGAAATATTGGTTCAACGGCTGAACCCTGCATTGTCAGTATCACAAAATTAAATGTCAGCAGGGTTCAGCTTGTCGAACTAGACAGATCATGACATTTAAAAACAACCTAGCAAGCCTAATTCCCCACACCGTGAGCAGTTAAAGATCTCGAGCGACTGACATCTTATTTAGTTATTTCCATTTCAGGCTCTATCAGTGATTCGGGCTAAGGAGTCAGATTCAGCAACAACAACAACAAAAATAGACTCCTTAGCCGACGTTTTCGAGCTACATTGCATGGTTGTTGTTGTTGTGTTGCCATGTTTGACAGGCTTACAATTCTTACCTGCGATAAATGGTTGTGAATTATTTGTTTCAGTTCTGTGACTTTTTCCGGAGCAAGAGCCATGTTGACTAGCTATAGCTCTAGTCCGCAGATGATGACAGGATCTTTGGAGATGCCAAAAACAGTCAAAAGATGTAGAAACCCGTCACAACACGCTTTCTGACTTGACGCCTTCGAAAGTGGCGGCGGGAAGTAACACGCATGCGTACTATTTTCCGCGACACGTTACTTCCGGCAAAATGTAAACAGCGAACTTGTCTTTTTTTCCAACAGTTAGTACGAAAATGGGAGGCGACAACAGTAAAAAAGAAAATATCGACAATTCAGCAAAACTATTTAACGAAGAGGAAAGAGTTCTTATTCATGACGTGTTCATTCAAATCACTCGCAGTGGAATAACTGGGACAAAAGAACATTTGCAGGTGCCCATCCGCAGCAGCAACAACAACACATTCACACACTGTCAAATGCCCATGCAACAAATTGCCAATATTCACCTACATTGCTATATATCAACCTAAAGTCAGGATGTTATTCTTACAGAAATTATGACTTGTCATTCTCAAAAATAAGTTCAATAACTTCAATCATACTCATAATTTTAGCCAAGTTTACACGGCTTCATTCCTTTCTGGTACTACGCCATGAATCCTCTTACTGAACTTACATCTTACACTCCAGGACAAACACGAGTCGTACGGCTCTATCCGGCAATAAACCCCCTCCCATCAGTGATGCAATGTTCTGCCAGACATGTCACAGTAACAATTTAACTTGAACCATCTTCATCATGCGATTCGAGACTTTGGTCGTGACCGTGTCCATCGGCAGGTTTTTGAGGAATATTCCCAGAAATAAAGACCACATGGATTGAGTCAAGACTAATCAGATAAAACTATCATTATCAACCGCCACTGTGCGAGTAATATGATGCCAAACTTTAAATTTATCATTCCATAAAATACTTTAAAACATACAAAAGTTATTCATTTGTAATTTTCACACTAAGGCCACACTTCGGAACAGTATACGGTAAAGTATTGATTATCGTTCTACAATATTGAAGATATTGATATGCCAGCCAGCTTATTGATGGTGTAGGGGAACCAAATTTCACAGTAATAGGCAAATTTGGCTATTGGTGGGATTGGGCCCTCCAGCTTAGGGCAGCATGGTTTACCATACCATGTTTGTCTGGCACAGGAGGTAGATTAAAGTACCAAACAGATTGGGCTCTCTGAGGATCCATTGTGATCAGTGTCTGTAGAGCCTAATCTTCAAAATTCGAAATTCAATTTTTTTTTGTAGTTTTGGTTAAGTTTTTGTTAGGATTAGGGTTTTGTTAGGGTATATTTGTTTGGGTCATCGTCGCCGTGTGACCAATAAGGTTAGGTGCGACGTTAAAATTCAAACAACCAACCAACTTGGTGGGATTGGTGTAGGGGACTCAAATGACATGGTAATGAACAAATCTGGTTGTAAAAATGAACCACGTACCTCAATTATTGATCTCATGTTTCAGTATATATCGAGGAACATCCTTTAATTCTGGAGTGTTATCACTTGTAGATTAAAGATATAAGCAAAAACCTACTTCTCCCCATGCACTCCCAGTTCAAATATCATAGCCTGATATTGAAGAGAGATGCAAATTGTGTTATGTGTCGATGGCAGTCATGGCAAGTCGAGCAGAACATTGTAACACTGATTATATACATGCATCACATGGCGCCGCCTTGTCCCTTTTCTCTGTGGTAGACTGATACTAGACTATTATGTCATATGTAATTCTTCTTTTGAACACTTCATTTGGTTTGATGGATCAGGATCACATCGGCTAAAATTGAGCAAAATATCTTATCAAAGCAAATTTTCAACCTACAACCTCAGTGAGCAAGAGTGATTCCAGGGGGAGATAATTTACTTGTTGAACAGAGCAATCATTGGTACATGAGTAATTAATATGGTTATATGTCTAAAGCCTATAATTAATATTCACAGAAATATTTTATTTATTATTCATAATTTGCATTGACTAGTTTTATGCTGTTTTACCTTTCAGGAATTCCTAGTTAACAAATTACCCCCTGAGATTGTAGACAAACTAGGTAATAGTGTCATAAAGTATACTAAGCAGCCAAAAAGCAGCTTCACCGAGAGTGGATTGGCAGCTTTCCTAGCTCGCTTGTTCAAAGGTACTCTAGAAGAGAAAAGTGAAGTTATTCTACAGTTGACATCAGGGAACACGGAAGCAAATTGCACTGAAGTGACAGAGGTGAGTATGAGATGATGAGGATTATGATCTATGATGATGATGATGATGATGATAAAGTGAATTCCATGAGATGTTTCCAATTACTTTTGTTTTTGTTTCATTTATCATGCTTTATGGTATAATTATATTTCAAATCTTTGATATTTTAACAACACAGAATAAACAAATCTTTAAAGTAATTCCTTCAAAGTTATCTGCAGATGTCACCCAGTAACAGGTATTCTTAATTCTACTTAAAATTGATTTGGACCAGTAATGCATTAGCTACAGGTTACTTTAATTTGATAATATCAAAAGCCATGAATGTGTAACTCTTATATATATATCACTGACTGTTTCATTAAAGTATATATTTACAGGGTCTGAGATAATCATTTTCAAAATGATCAGTCATTTCTCAGAATTTGATCTGACATAATGTCTCAATATTATAAGCACTTTTGATCAAACATGGCCAAATTTTGACCAGACATGTCTGTTGTCTGACTGCTGTTTCAGACCCCGTATTTAAATCGACTCTCCCATTGGCTGGATGGTCTTCTAATTAACCAATACCAGATTTTTTCCAAGTATTTTGAAACTGGAAGATATCCCTCGATACAGTTCCTATGAATCCATGGACAACATGTATTGCATTATGGGACTTGATCCAATCTGACTAACTTACATTAAAAGCATTTCATTCATTACCAGTCAGTTCCAATCAAATAATCTGTATTTTATGCTAATATTTTCAGTTTGTATCTAATATTGTGAACTCATATGTGAGCCTGGTACAGGAGACCCAACAAGTACGAAGTTGGACCCTCGACACGTCTCAGAAATCTGTGAACAACTTAGCCTTGTGTCTACTACAAAATCTGTTTCATTCTGGTTTGTCAATGTTCCTTTCTTACATTTACATGCCATTTATCTTTATCAAGGCACAACTTTTTGCTTAGAGAAAATTCTAGTAGGACATATTCAAATTTTTTCCGGAGGATACTACTCAACAGATTACGTAAAAGTAGTTTAGCATACTGCGCCTGGTTTAATACATCTTCACAACATCAAGGCTTCTTTTTGAACCAAAGGCGAAATCTTGATCATTTTGCATAGCAGACCATGTTCTGCCCACTTTCAATGTCACTTGAATCTGTTGTCACTTGCTATCATGCCATTGTCGTGTAAAACATTGATCATGTAAAACAAGTGATCTGATTGGTCAATATTCGCAGGATGTTGCATTGCTGATTGGCTGAAATTTACAGTTGAAATTTTCATGAACCAAGTTCATTCCCATGTGTACCAGGGTTATCTAGAATAGAGATACCCATAGTTTAGCTAGGATGGGTTTAATAAAGATATATATACTGTGTCTTAAATCTAAAACTAGACTGTTTAGCTTATTGAAAGAAATTCCCCAGATTCTGAACTGCAAAGTAGGTGAAAATTGATTGAATGATGTTTACTATTAGATGTGTTTCCGCCCCGTGGGGCTTCCGGGGATTGACCTGGGATGTCGTTGTGCCCACAGCAGGCCATGGTAAGAATAGGCCTCAGCTCTTCAGACAGCTTGTCGTAAGAGGCGACTAACTGAGGCACCCGTGGGGTTCCCGGGTGTGAAAAGGAATAGGGACTCCACCCGTGTGGTTCCCGGGTGTGAAAAGGAATAGGACCCAATGTCATGATATGGCTGAAATATAGTTGAAAGCAACGTTAAATCATATTCACTCACTCACTCACCCTAGATGTGTTTTCTCTTGTTTATCAGGTGACCATGGTGACTCTAGAAGTAGTGGTGCCATTCAAGATGTGCCTAAGAATAGTGTATATAGACAGATTGAGGTGGAGAAATGGTTAGCCCAAACTCCACTGTTGTTACATGTATTAGACCTGGTGTTTCACTCATGCTTCAGAATAGACCCAGTAAGTGTACTATGACCATTTCAATAGCACTGACATAGTTGAACAATATGCTGCCCATTCTACTCTCCCCCATCTATACATTAACGAGGACAAAGTTTTATCTTTTCAAATTGAACATATAAGTCGACTCACTGGAGTATATATGTATTCAGTATATTAGCAAGGATGGTTGTACTTAGGTATATGTATTCAGTAGCAAGGATGGTTGTACTGTATATATGTATTCATTATATTAGCAAGGATGGTTTTACTGGAGTAGATGTATTCAGTATATTAGCAAGGATGGTTGTACTGGAGTATAGGTATTCAGTAGCAAGGATGGTTGTACTGTATATATGTATTCATTATATTAGCAAGGATGGTTTTACTGAAGTAGATGTATTCAGTATATTAGCAAGGATGGTTGTACTGGAGTATATGTATTCAGTAGCAAGGATGGTTGTACTGTATATATGTATTCATTATATTAGCAAGGATGGTTGTACTGGAGTATATGTGTTCAGTAGCAAGGATGGCTGTACTTGAGTATATGTATTTAGTATGTTAATAGCAAGGGTGGTTGTACTGGTGCATATGTATTCATTAACAAGGATGGTTTTACTGGAGTATGTGTTACCAGTATATTAGCAAGGATGGTTGTACCGAAGTATATGGATTCATTTAGCAAGGATGGTTTTACTGGAGTATGTATTACCTGTATATTAGCAAGGATGGTTGTACCGAAGTATTTGGATTCATTAGCAAGGATGGTTTACTGGAGTATATGTATTCAGTATCAAGGATGGTTGTACTGGAGTATGTGTATTCATTAGTAAGGATGGTTGTATTTGGGTAGATGTATTCATTAGCAAAGATGGTTGAACTGGAGAATTTGTATTCAGTAACAAGGGTGGTTATACTGGAGTATATGTATTCTGTCTATTAGCAAGGATGGTTATGCTGGAGTATATCTATTCATTAGCAAGGATGGTTGTACTGGAGTATATGTATTCATTAGCAAAGATGTTTGTACTGGAGTATATGTATTCATTAGCAAAGATGTTTGCAGGGCTCGCTTTAGAGCATGAGAGACGACCTGCAAAAAAAAACCCCTTCCAAAAAATTTGCAGGTCAAATCCAAGATGACCTGCAATTGCAAAATTTGACCTGCATTTTTTTAATAAGATTTTCGAAATTACGAGTGCCGCTAATCCAAGCTTGTTGAAAATTTCTCACCGTTTGAATTTGCCGTTCGTACTCCGAACACAGCGAGCAGTTCATTTCTGTCACAATATCATGTCCGGTTTTTTTCTCCTTTTTCGTAATGTTGAGCCAGTCGTTAAACCCCCACGATCGTACAGTTGATACTTTTGCCATCACACAATTTATTTCATTATTTGGCAGCCCGGCAAATTAATCTGTCAGTTCATTTTGGCCAGTCTCTCAGCAACAAACGAACGGAAATAGGATTCCTAGAACAGCGGCGCATGCATGCGTAAGGACAGTAAAGGGAGACAACAGTTCTCTGTTTCCAAGTAATGCGCGAGTAGACTCCCCTGAACATATTTACTTTTGCCATCGATCTGAACTCGACCACGACGATGTATTTTGTGTTGAAAAAGATGAAAAGTTTTCTACCTTTTGGACATGCCGTCGACGAAAATGATCTCCAGAATATCCACTGAACAGAAGATAATAACAATTTCTGCCACAGAAATTATGACCTGCAATTTTTTTTTTTTTTTTTTTTTTTTGCAGGCGAATTTTCACATGGCCTGCAACACCTCAAATTTGGCCTGCAAATTGCAATTTGCAGGCCGCCAATTCGAGCCCTGGTTTGTACTGGAGTATATGTATTCAGTGGCAAAGATGGTAGTAATGGAATATATGTATTCAGTATATTAGCAGAGATGGTTGTACTGGAGTATATGTATTCATTAGCAAGGATGGTTGTACTGAAGTATATGTATTCATTAGCAAGGATGGTTTTACTGGAGTATGTGTATTCAGTATATTAGCAGAAATGGTTGCACTGGAGTATATGTATTCATTAGCAAGGATGGTTGTACTGGAGTATATGTATTCATTAGCAAGGATGGTTTTACTGGAGTATGTGTATTCAGTATATTAGCAAGGATGGTTGTACTGGAGTATATGTGTTCATTAGCGAGGATGGTTGTATTCGAGTATATGTATTCATTAGCAAAGTTGATTGTACAAGAGTATATGTATTCAGTAGCAAGGATGGTTGTACTTGGGTATATGTATTCAGTGCAATAACAAGGATGGTTGTACTGAAGTATATGTATTCAGTATATTAACAATGATGGTTGTACCTGGGTATATGTATTCATTGTAACAACAAGGATGGTTGTACTGGGGTATATATATTCATTTGCAAGGATGGTTGTACTGGAGCATATGTATTCAGTATATTAATAATGATGGTTGTACTTGGATATATGTATTCAGTGTATTAACAAGGATGGTTGTACTGGGGTGGATGTATTCAGTATCTTATCAATGATGGTTGTACTTGGATATATGTATTCAGTGTATTAACAAGGATGGTTGTACTTGGATATATGTATTCAGTGTATTAACAAGGATGGTTGTACCGGGGTAGATGTATTCAGTATATCAGAAAGGATGGTTTCCAATATGAGCATGATGATGGGATTGTGGTGTGAAATTTTGAATTTAATATGAATCAATTATTTCACTATGTACTTGATATACTGACGATTGAGACAAATTCCAAAATTACAAGTAAATATTTCCTTTCTTGGACAGTCTGTAGAGTCATCAGAGAGGTTTGTGACCCCCATCATACCTGTCGCCACCGATGTCAACTGGGGAAAGAACCGGACCATCTTGGACATACCTTCTCTGTTACTTCTGAATTACAACCTACCAGGGGATCTGCAGGGCCAGTGGCGCCCGCTATACTCTAACTATCTTCATGGAGACAGCTTCTCACAACTCCAGACACGAATGATGAAACAGGGACCAACTGTACTCATCATCAGAGATAAAGATGGTCATGTGTTTGGAGGATTTGCCTCAGTCAGTTGGGATATCAGACCTAAATTTGTAGGTACATACCGGGATATCAGACCTCAGTTTGGGGATACGTACCAGGGTATCAGACCTCAGTTTGTAGGTACACACCAGGATATCAGACCTCAGTTTGTAGGTACATAACGGGATATCAGACCTCAGTTTGTAGGTACATACCGGGACATCAGACCTCAGTTTGTTGGTACATAGCGGGATATCAAACCTCAGTTTGTATGTGGCTACCCAGGACATACGACCTCAGTTTGTAGATACATACCGGGACAACAGACCTCTGTTTGTTGGTACATAATGGGATATCAGACCTCAGTTTTGGGGTACATACCAGGATATCAGACATGAGTTTGTTTGTACATACCGGGACATCAGACCTCAGTTTTGGGGTACATACCAGGATATCAGACATGAGTTTATTTGTACATACCGGGACATCATACCTCAGTTTTGGGGTACATACCAGGATATCAGACATGAGTTTGTTTGTACATACCGGGACATCAGACCTCAGTTTTGGGGTACATACCAGGATATCAGACATGAGTTTGTTTGTACATACCGGGACATCAGACCTCAGTTTTGGGGTACACACCAGGATATCAGACATGAGTTTGTTTAAATCTAGTTAGTTCAAATATAAGTATTGAGACCATGGATACTGTTGGTATTTAGAGGTTGGTCAGTCGGATGTTTGTATTCACAGGTTTTACTGTATTCAAAATAAAATAATTGTTCTTGTTATTCCTCTGTGTATTTTTAAATTCCTTGTGTATTCTTAAATTCCATGTGATTTTCTTATTCAGGTACGCCAACCTGTTTCCTGTTCAGCCTGGTGCCATATTGTAGTGTGTACACAACATCTGGTTACAATGACCACTATATGTATCTCAACCATGGAGTGCAAACTATGCCCAATGGTCTGGTATGTTAAAGCTATTCAGATATTAAGTAATGACCTTCACAACATTCTGTCATAAGAGGTAGGATTTTATGAAATTCTTTGGGCTGTAGGATATTATTCAATGTAAAACAGCTGGTGAATCCATGTTAATAACTCAATCAGCAAATTTATATTTGGATCAAGCCATGGTGGGTACTATATCCAGAGGCCTGTGTCTGAATACATGTTATCCCTAGCTTCAGAGACACGAATTGGGGGGAAAAAAACTACAAGAGAGGGAGATTATTTGGGGTTTTTTCAATCAAACCAAATGTATCCATCATTTCCTGGCCAACATATTCAGTTTTACACAATTTCCATTGAGTTACATGTACCTGAACAGTTCACTTTCAACAATACTATTTCCTGCAAATAAAAACAAGACACCAAACAAATCTTTGGCTCAATCTTCAAGAACAAAATTTGATAGGCAAATGTGTAAAAACTGAACAGATTTTGTTTTGAAGCGGCACTACAGAAATGTTGTTACGGTGCTACAAATTTATTCCATTCAGCCTAAATATTTCATTTTGCAGGGTATGGGAGGCCAGCTGGATTATTTTGGACTCTGGATAGACCAGTCCTTCAATAGGGGCCACAGTAAAGTTGGTCCCAAGTGTACAACCTACAACAGTCCACAGCTCTCCAAATCTCCAGAGTTTGAGGTGGATGTGATAGAAGTTTGGGGGGTGGGACCACCACCAAAAGTCGATGAACAGGTTGGTACAACTGTTTAGATAACTTTCCACAAGTTTGAGGACTAATTTCTCAATTCATTTAGCCTCCCTCTCATTACAAGATGCCCCGTGTTTGTTTTACCATAACTGGAAGTTTAGTACAGTAAAACCTGTGAATACTGACACCTTGGTAAAATGACCAACCTCTAAATATCAACATTACGTATCTTGGATTCCAATACATAAATTTGAGGTATTTTGAACTTCAATAAACCAGAACCCTGTGAAAACCAAAACTATAACAGGCCTTAAAATTTGGGGAAAACGATCCAGTTCACCTGGCGGTTACGCAAAATGAAAGATGCATAACCGATTATTCGTTCGTGTAAAGGCCCAAACTCTGTGTCACAATGACATACTTTTAATAAATTCCTTAAAAACCTGAAAATCATTTCCGATTGAAGCATGGGCTGTACTTACCAGAGTTTCGATGTTAACTGTCTTCACAAACAAGAGCCCCAGTCAAGGGGAGATAATTGAATGCAAAACCCATGTGCGTTTTGATACACTCACGGATACTTAGATAATATACAGCCCAGGTTGATATAGCGCTCTGTGGGATTATATGAACAGGGTAAAAGTCTCAAATTCCTCTTACCTGACTCCCATGAACCTGTAGTAACTATATTCGCTTCCGGACATGTATTCAGCCTACGTAAAGTATAGCCTCATGCGAGATAGAGCTATGGGAACGAGATTATTATTACATACAAAATGAAAATGTCGGCGTAGATAGCAACAGCAAGTTTTATTCAATGAACTCCAGTCAAAAACCAATGCCTAGCCACAACAAAACCCATTTGGCATATAAACCTATCGGTTATGCAGTTCAGAAATTGGGGAACAAACTATGGGTTACCTATGGTCAATTTCACGTAACCTATTTTCAGGTTAAGTAAATTTTTCAAATTTTAGGGCCTGCTACATGTATAATTCAGTCCCAAGCATTAAATCTACAGCAGCTGACAAATGTAATGCACTTTGTACATGAAGATAATATGTACATGTAGAGTAATATTAGATTTATTATGCCCCCCCTCTAATTAGAGTGGGGGGCATATAGCGATCGCTTTGTCCGTCCGTCTGTCCATCCGTCCGTCCGTCCGTCCGTCCGTCTGTCCGTCCGAGTTTCTTGTCCGCGCGATATCTCGGTTAATATTTGATGGACAGGATTAAAACTTGCATGGAATGTGGCCAGTACCTCGTAGTTGTGCAGCGTAGAGTTTTTTCCGAGTTCCGGTATAATTTTCAAGAGTTATGGCCCTTTTTCTGAAATCTCTGAATGGGACTTGTCCGGGCTGGATCTTGGTTAATATTGTATGGACAAGTATGAAATTTGCATGATATGTGGCCAGTGCCCCACAGTTGTGCAGCGTAAAGTTTCTCCCCGTTTCGCTTATATTTTCAAGAGTTATGGCCCTTTGTTCCTGAAATCTTCGTGAATTGGGACTTGTCCGGGCTGGATCTCGGTTAATATTGTAGGGGAAATTATGAAATTTGCAGCATATCTGGTCAGTGCCCTGTAGTTGTGCAGCATGAAGTTTCTCCGCGTTTTGCTTATATTTTCAAGAGTTATGGCCCTTTTTTTCTTCAAATCTTTGTGAAGTGGGACTTGTCCGGGCTGGATCTCGGTTAATATTGTATGGACAATTATGAAATTTTCAGGATATGTGGTCAGTGCCCTGTAGTTGTGCAGTGTGAAGTTTCTCCGCCTTTCGCATATATTTTCAAGAGTTATTGCCCTTTTTTTCTTCAAATCTTTGTGAATTGAGACTTGTCCAGGCTGAATCTCGGTTAATGTTGTATGGACAATTAAGAAATTTGTAGGATATGTGGTCAGTGCCCTGTAGTTGTGCAGCGTGAAGTTTCTCTGCGTTTCGCTTATATTTTCAAGAGTTATGGCCCTTTTTTCTTGAAATCTTTGTGAATTGGGACTTGTCCAGGCTGGATCTCCGTTAATATTGTATGGACAAGTATGAAATTTGCATGATATGTGATCAATGCCCCATAGTTGTGCAGGATGAAGTTTCTCTGCTTTCGGTTATATTTTGAAAAGTTATGATCCTTTGTTTATCAAACCTAAGTGAATGGGATATATTTATTTGTCCAGGCTGGATCTCAGTCCATAACCGATTTGGAAATGGCTACATGTATATATATGTCATTCTACATTCCAAAGCAGACCACATAGGTCCTGAAGTATGAAATTGCCCCAAAAAGAGTTAATTGGGTGCAAAATTCAAAGTTTACTGATCGCTTCATAATTTCACCACAATATACTCCCAAGGAATGTAGGTCTCATTTTCGGATTGGACGAAAGCCCCGGCGACCATCTTGCATCAAAACATTGTATTATCACTTGTTGGTCGATACTTTGAATATGTATTATGCGAGGCATGGCAAAAAAATTGACTGAAATAGAATTTTCATAATCATGAAGGCCTCCACCGACCAATACAGAACAGAACAATGGCGGGGCAGTGTCGGATTAAAGCGGAAGGGGGGGCATACAATTGAGCAATCTCTGATTGCTTCCTTCCTGTGTTTAGACTAGGTAGATGCCAATAATCATCTTTCACCTTATTTGCATGTTCAATTTATGTACATGTGAGATGTTAATAAAATATTAAACTGAATTGTATACTGTTCTGTTCCCCAACTGCACCCTAACTGCGCCCCAACTGCACCTCAAATGCACCCTAACTGCGCCCTATCAGTACAACATTCATGCTATTATTCTGAGAGTGCGCCCTAATCACGCCTCAACTGCGCCTTTTCTGTGCCCCAACTGCACCTTATCTTCGCCCTAAGACTGCGCCCCAACTGCACCCTATTCTCTAAATATTTGGAATGCGGCACCCTAATTGGCGCCCTATCCATATTGAGTCTAATGGCAAAATTGGGGGCATAGATAGGGCGCGCGCCCCAATTGCACCCTAGCTATCTAAATTAATGGCCCTATTTGCACCTTAAATGCGCCCTAATTGCGCCCTATTTCTGTGAGGGCATGGTCAGATTAAAGGGTTTCACTGTAGCATCATGAATATGGTTGAAAATGCTATGGCACAGCTAGATTCACTTCCCGAAAGATTACAAAACACATGTTCCTGCAATTTAAGACAACCAGTCTCCACCTTAGACAATGTTTTACCAATCTATTACAGAGGAATGCAGGTTTTTTAGGTTAAGAAACACCAAGCTCATAGCAAAATGGAAGCAGCAAAATACCATAATTTTCATAGTACATGTAATTCCCCTAATAATTCAATCACAGGAAGTTCACTTTTCAACTCTGTTATTCAAACACAGAGAAAAAGTAACATTCCCATTCTTCATTCAAATTGAAGAAAAGTCATATAATGACAAAATATGACACTTTATAGCTGGTGCCGTGAAGAATATTGCCAGCTATAAGCCATTTTTGCTGCACTTCCGGTGATCGAATTATTAGGGGAATTACCGTATAGATTTTTTACAAAATCTGATATAGTCACTGTAATCTCCATTATCATTTATTAGGGGAATTACCTATCTGATATAGTCACTGTAATCTCCATTATCATTTATTAGGGGAATTACCTATCTGATATAGTCACTGTAATCTCCATTATCATTTATTAGGGGAATTACCTATCTGATATAGTCACTGTAATCTCCATTATCATTTATTAGGCAGCCGCAAAGAAGAGCATACTCGACAAAGATCCTGAGGCGAAAGCCATGCTGAGTTTGATAGGCCGTGGACCAGTCAGCGAGGGCTTGAGAGAGGGGGATGAAACAGCAGACAGCCCAGAAGAGCATGAGTTACCTCCTCTTTGATGCCAATGGGAGAGTTGTGAAGATTGTTTCCCCGTTAATATTGTTATGCCCTGGATAAACCACTGTGAATTCATTCACCATATGAGCCGAATTGCAAAGAGCATGACTTTTATCTATTGATTCTGATGGTCAAAGACTTAACATCACTGTACTGGTGAACATGACTTCTCCTTGGATTCTGGGTGTGGCATTGTTCATTGTGAAGACTTGACAAAACTGCTGGAGAGCAGGAGTTATCTCCTC
The DNA here is from genome assembly GCA_036873755.1 of Hanleya hanleyi. Taxonomy (NCBI): domain Eukaryota; kingdom Metazoa; phylum Mollusca; class Polyplacophora; order Lepidopleurida; family Hanleyidae; genus Hanleya; species Hanleya hanleyi. Next base: position 3,383 of record JAVTVY010040102.1, on the reverse strand, counting down.
TTGGATTCTGGTTGTGAAGTTTTGAAGTCAGACAATTCTGAATTGGAGAGCATGAGTTATCTCCTTTAGATTCTGGTGGTGGAGTTGTGAAGCTTGATAATTCTGTACCAGAAAGCATGAGTTATGTCCTCTTGGATTCTGGTGGTGGAGCTGTGCAACCTCCATACATGGCTTTCTGCCAGTCGATCGACCCTGCCATCATTCTCTCTACATATAGCCCTGTACCAAAACATCATTTCACAAAACCTGAATCTTACCAGCCAAACAGTCTTTATCAGCATGCTAAATACTGAGATATTCAATTTTGCAGATGTGAATGTGCGTGAGCATTAATTGATTCCAAAAAACAAACATTGCTGCTTTGTTTTTAAACAAACGACTGTTAGCTTTGGTGTAGTGTTGTTGTTGTTGTTGTCTTTGTTAAGATACAGTTATTTAATTAGTGGTAGTCACCGATAGTTTTTCTCTCATCTGCCGATTGTTCATTGTTGCGATAAAGAGCAATTTGGATAATCTCGCACTTTTAATCTCCCTCAAATGCTACATTGGCTTGGTGAAGACCCACTGTGCGGAGAATGTCAGGACGCTTTTTCTCCCTGTCTAAGTGAATGACGGCAGGGTCGATCGACTGGCAGAAGGAGAGATAACCCTGTTTGGAGGTTGGGAGTTGTGAAGCCTGATGATAATTCTGTACCAGCGAGCATGAGTTGTCTCCTCTTGGATTCTCATGGTGAGAATACAGAGATAACAATATTGAATTTATACTGATACTGGTATTAAGAATATTGACTGCCGTCTTAGTCTTAAACCATATCAGAATATCACACATGGCAAGAGTCGGGCATGATTCAAGCCTTAACCATTATAGGGGCCTACAGATTTTATCTTTGATACAGGACGTTAATATCACCTGTCGTCAATCATAGGGGGTCATGTTCCAGCTTCCATCATGTGAACAAGCAATCGAAAAAAGACACATATATCATTCCTCTGCTGTGGTGTTTCCAAATAATGTTACTTCGTGCATGTGAGCCAAAGTGATACTCTGATCCAGCAGAATAATCCACTGTTTACTTCACATGGATATATACTGCAGGGGAGATTGGGAGCTGGGCAAAACAGACCAGAATAGAGCAGACCTTGCAACTCACAATGAACACTGAGGTCTGATTTTGAATCTGACTGGACTATATTCCCTATTTCACTATTTTCTCAAACTAGTATACTCATCATGAAACAAAGGGGAAAGGAACGAAATAGTAAGGAACAAATACTTGTTACCTGTAATATCAGGGTAGTATAGTTACTGTCTTACTCCGATATGCAAATTATCTGTCTCTGTTAAAACTAGTCAATTATATTATATGGTTTGGCATGTATGTTATAAATGTAAAGCCTTGGGCCACAATAGTAGCCTATATATGGTGAGATGATTGATTGGTAAAGATTTGGTGTGTGGGTACCTTAAAGGATTTCATCATTGTTGTAGTATGGGTCTCTTTACCCACACATTCACTGACCACAATTATGAGATGACAGTTTCAATACGGAATGTTGCACGGATACATTGCACTCCACCCAGTCTTGCCCATGTAAAACCATGTGAACAAAATAGCGCATTACAGAAAGAAAAATGTATGCAACCTGTCAATATTAAATGCCATTAGATTTACATGAAGAGTCAAACTGTCATCATTGTTGGTTTATGCCTGGTATTTGAAAAGTAAGAGATTTTTGTTATCGGATTATGAAATTATATTACACATATCGAACCCATGATCATGATAATATACATGGGTCATGATAATATACATATACATAATTAGCTTTTAAGAAAGCTAATTTTGTATCTCCGTAATGGTAAGTGAAGGTAGTATCTAGGAGGAGATTTGTTCTCCGCAACATGGTATCGTACTCCACTCCGCATATGTTTTCACCATTGGAAAAAAAAATTGTCTATGCACAGCAAGCTGATCCTGGAACCTTGCAGAAATTCCTGGAATATGTCGCACTGAAATACAATAAAATATCAGCTGTACTGTTTCATACCTGATACCAGTAAATTGTTTTACATTGAGATGTGAATGGGCATTCAGGAAGCAAAGGTGCAAGTCATTTCTTTATATGAACATTTTCTGTGTACTCTCTTAAATAATTATATTGTAATTAGTGACTAACCTATTCTGATTGAAAATCAATCCATTCGATTGAAAATTTCAGTTTATAATGATCTATTGAATTGAATTTTATGTCTACACACATTCATTCTGTTCTCTTTCAATCTAATAGATTTATAATAATTTCAATCGCACCAAAAGATTCATACATTTTAATCTGAGAAGATTGAAATTAAGAACAACTTTTGATTTTCAGAGACTAAAATATCAATGTTTCAGCATGATTGAAATTATTTTTAATCTGTTAGATTGGAAGAAATAACAGAATCAATCTAAATGTAGACTGAAAAATCTATCTAATAGATCCTAATATAAACTGGGATTTTCAGTGTAATAAATTGATTTTCAATTAGAATAGATTGGTGACTAATTCCATTCCAATTATTCAAGAGAGTACAATATTTACCAGAATAAAAATAAGTCTTTTTTTAGTTATTTATCATTTTTTATAAAATTATGGATGATTTAAGCTATATGCTTGTTGGATTTTTTTATTTGTTTAATATCATTATGTTTTTATGTTTAGTGATATAGACTATATGTGCTTACATTGTACCCTTCTCATGTCATCAGAAGCTGCAGGTAGCTTTTGTGGACTTGGCTCTCAGCCGATCAGCATCGTCTGTTACTAAACAGAGCAGATTGGAGTCGGGATACGTCACAGCAGAAGACCTACCATTTGCTCTTGTCAATTAGTTGTGTATCTCCATTCTTCTGGGTGCTTTTCCCATCTATCTCAAATGCACATACAGGCATCCTATGATGAAAAAACTGAATGCAAATGCCTGCCATTTTTTATTATTTTATTTTTTTCTTCTTTCTTTTTCGGGCTATTGCAGTCAGAGGGTACACAGACAGGTTAGGAGCTTACAAACTCTGACAATGGGAGTATTTTCTGTTGGGCATAGTATAACCTTAAATCATTGATTTCTCTGTAAAATGATAAATAAAGTAAACGAATGTGGATTATGTAATTAGACTATCTATAGGTGTATTAAACAGACCATCGATCTATTCATGTGGTTTGTGAGCTACTATTAACGTCGGGGTTTCGATATGTATCTAAAATCAGACATTATCGCCGCGAGCGCAGCACGTATCGTAGTGTGGTATAGGCCTGTTTTGTTTGTGTTAAACCAGAAAGTCAAATGGAGTCGGCCACAAGGTGTGATATTCTTCAATATCAATGCATGCTTATGCGAAAAA
>JAVTVY010040101.1:0-18763 GCA_036873755.1 Hanleya hanleyi | reverse complement strand
GCTAGGGGCCGTGTGGTCATATCATCCAAGTTGCCACATGAACAGGTACAATAAAAGCGTACCTGTGATACAACACATATCACGAATCGCTAGATTCTTGGTATGTGCTTTAGAATAGGTTAACCAGAAGACTATTCTGTGAAGTCATGTGACGCAGTCAGTATGTCGGCACCTCTTCCCACTTCCCTTATATGTGTTGTAATTGGTAGCGTCCCACCCGTGGGTAGAGCGCAGTATGGTATACGTAGTTGGCCTTGTCCAGGTGGATCAGGTGTCCGTCTAACTCTCCGCTCAACACCCGTTTAAACTTAGTCCACCCATCACGCTGTAGTGTCACCGTATTCGATAAAGTCTCAGGGGACGCCCTCCAATCCTCGCCACTATCTTCCACCAGAGTCACATAATCTTCATAAACGTATAATCCCACCTGGTAAGGTGTAAGGGGGAGGATGGCTCGTAGGACGGATGACATGCTTGGTCCAAATGTCGAACGGTGAATGACACACACTCTGTCTGACCCTGGTATTTATAGTGTCAATACCACAGCGCCAGGGTGAATAGGGCACAGACTCGTATGAGGCCAACCAGCCGGTGCTGGTTGCGGCGTGAGCGCTCGTGGTCCATAGCCCGAGCATCAAGGATGGCTGTCATAGTCCAGTAGTGGTGAGTGATGGCTCGCCTCTCCATCGAGTGCACTCTGTGGAGGACCGCTTCTGTGAACTCGTTCAGGATCTGGCGTCGTCCCTCGTTGTCGTCGCCATCTGCAAACATGGACCGGACCACTGCTCGGTAACCCGTGAATGAATTCACCACGGTGGCATACTGTAAAATGCGAGTCGCATGGGGCTGGGTCTCCGCCATGGCTTTGTAGAAATGAAGGTGTGGGATCCAGAGGGACGTGTTTTATAGACCAGATGTAGCTCTACGGGTATAGTCCGTGATACGTACTATTCTGATGGGTTAGTCCAAAAAGAGGGAGCAACAACAACAACACAGATTACAGATCAATCCTTTTATTATGCGTGAACAACATAGAAATGCATGTACTGACCTGTCTGTGGGAGGTTTCCCACAATGGCGTTCACCTTCGCGTCTTTTCGTGTACGTCCGTGTCTTTTCGTTAAAGTCCGTGTATCTTCGGTAAAGTCCGTAGGCATTGGGCAAGGAAGCTTTTCCCCGAGACCGAATCACCGCCAGACATGACTGCATCACCGCGGATGAATACATTCTTGCACTCACTCACACCACAGGTCGAGTGAGGTATCAAATTGAAGCATAGGTGAAGGAGCATTTAATGGACTGGGTGTGGAGTTGACATATCGATAAAAAATGGATATGACCTTGAACTGATCACGTGGCCTCCCCGTGAGGGAAAAACCCCAGAACCAAGTCAGTACATGCATCCCATAGTCCCAGGTCACGCCCGATTCACGCAGACCGGAAGTGACGTCATACACCTGCGCACAACCGTGATGGAAAAAACCCAGAACCAAGTGAGGACATGCATTCCACACAGGCAGAATGCAGGCAGGCAGACAGGAAGGCAGGCAGGAGGACTGGCTGGCTGGCTGGCTGGCTGATCAAGTCAGGTCAGGTAAGTCAGATTGAATACACCCTTTCCCTAAAAATCAACTCCTTTTATACATTTTACTACTGGCGGCCATCTTGTACCCACCTCCCACATCTTCCACTGGCGGCCATCTTGTACCCACCTCCCACATGGCGGCCATCTTGTACCCACCTCCCACATGGCGGCCATCTTGTACCCACCTCCCACATGCCGCCATTTGTACCCACCTCCCACATGGCGGCCATCTTGTCCCACCTCCCACATGGCGGCCATCTTGTACCCACCTCCCACATGGCGGCCATCTTGTACCCACCTCCCACATGGCGGCCATCTTGTACCCACCTCCCACATGGCGGCCATCTTGTCCCCACCTCCCACATGGCGGCCATCTTGTACCCACCTCCCACATGGCGGCCATCTTGTACCCACCTCCCACATGGCGGCCATCTTGTACCCACCTCCCACATGGCGGCCATCTTGTACCCACCTCCCACATGGCGGCCATCTTGTACCCACCTCCCACACATCACGCATGCGCACACCGCCCCAATACCGCCACAAAACCGCCACATTTTTTGTGCTGTGACGTCACACAAGGTTCTGCGCATGCGCAGTGAGGCGCTAACTCATCAATTTGCGTTATGTATACTACTCACGGAGAATGTTCCGACTCTTGGGATTCGTTATCAAGGAGCTAAGAGCACTAACATTGTGATATCAGAAGAGAGCATTAGAAAACGAATACTGAAATTACATGCGAATAAGGCTCCAGGTGCCGATGGTGTGTACTCGACGCTTTTAATTCAGCTTGTTGATGTTATTGTCCACCCCCTGTTCATTATCTTCTCAAAATCCCTTGAAGAAAGTAAGGTGCCTGATGACTGGAAAATGGCCAATGTCTCGCCGATATTCAAGAAAGGGAGTAGAAGTGAATCAGGCAACTATCATCCTATTAGTTTAACCTCTGTGGTAGGGAAATTGATGGAGCATTTGGTGAAAGAGGCTGTGATTGAACATATGGAGAGCAATAACCTATTTGCGGTTGAGCAGCATGGCTTCAGATCGGGTCGATCTTGTGTTACAAACCTGTTGGAGTTTTTGGACGACTTGACTGAAATAATAGATGCAGGGAACCCTGTCGACATTGTATTCCTAGACTTTTGCAAAGCGTTTGACAAAGTGCCACATCGACGACTGATTAGGAAGCTAGAGGCCTACGGTTTTGGTGGCAAACTTTTAGCATGGATTGACAACTTTCTTACCGATAGGAGACGAGTCGCTATTAATGGCTTGTTTTCCGAGTGGACGGACGTCACTAGTGGAGTACCACAAGGAAGCGTTCTTGGCCCTGTTCTTTTCCTCATATACATCAATGACCTGCCAGATGTTTTAAAATGTTTCTGCAAAATCTTCGCAGACGACACTATAAGTTGTACAGGCCCATAAAATATGTAACTGACCATGATGAATTCCAGGAGGACCTTCAGGCAGCCCAACAATGGTCAGATATATGGCAATTGCCTTTTAACTTAAACAAGTTATCAGTAATGCACCTTGGGCCCAGGAACCTCTATTTCGATTACAGCTTGGACGGTCCTACTGACTCTGTGACGCTAATATCAACGCAAGAGGAAAGAGACCTGGGTGTTATCCTGGACTGTGACCTTAAGTTTCGTACCCATGTAAATACTACGGTCAACAAGGCTAACCAGCTGCTAGGAATCATAAAACGAACATTTAAATACTTGAACTCTGATCTGTTTCTGACACTATACAAGAGCTTAGTACGTTCCAAGTTGGAGTATGCGAACTGTGTCTGGTCCCCTGGGTTTCAGTGTGACAGAGACAAACTTGAGAGAGTCCAGAGAAGAGCAACCCGAATGATCTCTACCATATCTCACCTCCCTTATAACCGCAGACTTCAATCACTGGACTTACCTACACTGGAACACCGCCGACTTAGGGGTGATATGATTCAAGTTTTCAAGATAATGAATAACTTTGATGTCGTTGAATCGGATTTTCTTCATAGGCAGTTCATTCAACGAACCAGGGGTCATAGCCTGACCTTGTACAAAAGAAGATACAGACTAGATGTCAGAGGAAACTCATTCGCTATGAGAATAGTGACACCCTGGAACAAGTTGCCAGAACATGTAGTATCTGCAAATTCTGTTAACTCTTTCAAAAATAGACTTGACCGACATTGGAACACGACTGTTGATAGATTTTGGTACAGAGATGGGTGGTAGCCGGAAGCGGAAGGAAGTAAGTTCACGCTGGAGGAGCTTATAAGTCTATGACTTAGTGCTCAAATCAGAGGTATTCAGGTATTTTAATATGTAACACTTGACGTAGGAGCTGTCAAATCGGTGAGAAAAGGAAGTAATAACGACCATATCTTTCTCATGTGACCGCATCGGATGTCCGATTTTTGTCAACTGCTTAAAACCCAAACAGACAGTGCCTGATGTAACGTCAAAAAAAGAGCGCCGAGAATACCAGAGACGTCACATTAGAACTCCTCGCAGCTTTCAAAACAGCTAGCATCCGACGTCGAAGGCTGACATTTGGAAGTCATTACGTAATATTGCGTGGTCACACTTTGTACTGTCTTCAGTTGCCTTTTCCATTTTGTTTTCGAACAGTTGACTAGCATTGGACTAATTGCTAATTGTAGTAATTACTCTCTTTTTCCCACCACTTGGACAGCTCAGCTGTCAAGTGTTATTTTAGTGTATGTCGATCTGGTGAATTAGCTAAGTTGGATGCTCGTCATCACTCAACTGGCTCTACATGTATGTGTTGAGGCATGTGCATGGCTGATGATTGTTAAAATCCAAGAAATCGTTTCGATTTTGCAGATGATGCTGGGGACTAATCCACTCATTATCAGTTGTTGCATGCTGCTATACATCACCTTTGCTGATATTTAAGAAATAATGTTTTCATAGGCATGCTCAATGGTTATTTTATGCACGGTTAGTTTGGGAAAGTTTATATTTTAGGGTGATGGTGAAGCCCGCACACTAAAATTTATAAACTTTCCCAAACTGACTCCATGCAGGACTATACATCTGTCCCGGTGCCACCGCCACGGATCAAAACAACAATGATGACAGCAGCACAGCAGTCAAAGCAGTCACGGCACTATGCCAAGTATGTTTTACCTCGAACTATGCACAAACACAAAAACATGTATATCGCATTAAGGTGAAAGTCGTTATGTAGTCATTTAATGAAACAATATACACTCATATAAAGAGACAAACCATGAGCTATGTATTGAGTTTTCTTTTCCCATATATGGTCAGACAATTATAAAAGTTATCTCAAAACAATCAGTGCTTTACCAAATTAACTGCTCCCAGTTGTAGCCTGACATGAAAAACTTGCTCGAAGAGAGAAAACTGTCCATATCAAAGGCCAAAATACTCTGGGAAATGTACTCTCTCAGCGACAGAGACATCTCAACTCTGTTGTACATTGTATTTACAAGTTTTGCTTGAAAGCTTAAAAGTGAACTGCAAAGCTTTCTAAAGTTCTGCTAAAATGTCAGAAATCAAGGCCTTTGTAGATATAGTTTATGTGTGGTAATAGTTCTGTAGATTAATTTCTTCTTTCGAACATACGATAAGTCAAATCTTATACCACCAGAGAACGGGAGCCACAACTTTCGAAAACGTCATTGATTGATCCCATTGTTCATGAAACGTAATGACGTTAAGGGGTCCTCACATCATGTAAAATGATACATTAACTAAAACTTGAATGAAGGAAGCCTCTGTAACATCATAACATTCTACAAGCAAAGAGAGACAAGTGATGTAAGTTTTCAATACATATTTATAATGGGACAACTTTAATAGTTACTAGCACAATTTAGCAAAATATATTCGCCCTAAAATCGTATAAGAGTTATATCACATAACACAAGTATGTAAGCAACATTTTATAAAAATTTTTAAAAGCTTCACAGTTCACCTTTAAAGCTACATTCTGGGCCTTGATAGAAGTTTATCAAGAACATATTCAACTTTTTAAGTTACATGTACTGTTATTTGATTGTTATTCAAATCGTCTTCTTGTGGATATAAATTGTCAATCGATAAATTTCCCAATCGTGGTGTTTTGTCCCCCTATTCTTAAGAAGAAAAAATAAATTTACAGCCAGCACCCTTGCTGCGGCCATGTGCTCGCTCTCTGTGAGCCAATTAACCTTCACTATTAAACTGGGCCAAGCTCCGCCCTCTATTGGCTTTAATGCATATTTAGTGCCTGAAATACCTCATTTTCATTCTCCACTTCATGCCGCAAGAAAGCATATTGTTAATTAGCTCCGGTGGAGTCTTCTTCTATACTGTGTGCGAACAAGGTCCCAGCGCCAAGCCATTCACCAGCCGTACTTGTTAAAAAAATGCAGGACGGCTAATATTTTCCAAAGCTGTTAGTCAAAAAGAATAAAATAATTTGATTCTGTATGATCATACCTTGATATTCAGCTCCTGTTTATCAGAAACTGTCCAGTTTTAGCTTCACGGCATACCGAAGTCAAAGTGACTGCTTCCATTTTGAACTCTGCTCTGCGTGCTGATTATGTGTCACAACAACAGCCAGTTTCTATAGACGTGTTACGAGTTTCAGTCACCCGTGAAGCTGAAATTGATCAGTTTCTGATAAAGACCAGAATATAAAGGTAAGATCATACAGAATCGAATTATTTTATTGTTTGTGACTAACGGCTTCAGAAAATATTAGCCGTCCAACATTTTTTCAAGAACTATGGCTGGTGAATGGCTTGGCGCCGGGGCCTTGTTCGCATGCAGTATAGAAAAAGGCCTCACCAGAGCTAATTTATAATATGTTGAACTCAAATTGACACAGATGTCACAAAAGGGTTCCTACATCATGTACACTTCCGACTTAAATGAATAAGCTTATGTTGAACGTAATGAACTTTCAAGGACAAACATACTAATTTCAAGAACCTACTGACAAAGAGAACGCTTTCACCATGTTTACCAAGACCTTCAATAAGTGCTGTTGCAATGACATTTATTAAATAAGGCCTTTTTTTTTATTGATTGGTTTACGGATCCGCCGACCTTCATTTTGCCAAAAGTGAAATAAAAATAAAATTGGATTTTCGATTTTTTTTTTATTTCTGTCGTATCCGCCGATGTGTCACATTTGCTGACCTCTCTGTCGGAAGAATAAAAACATAAAATTCGCAATATTGGTCTCATTTTAATACTTGCTGTGCGTAAAACATCTTATATAAATTCTTCACGCTCGAGTTCGCACGAGTTCAACACTCTGCAGACATCTTGGTCTTGGAGGCTGGTTACTTCCCTTGGTTACAGTGATGGTGGTTTCCGACTTCCATGTTACCTTCGGCTGTAGTGACATCATTTCAACGGCGCAGTGTTTGAAGCCAAGATGGCGGGTTCGGCCTCGCGGTGGTTTTCACTGACTCTTAGTTAGACAGGACGCGACCGTCCTTTTCAAGGGCTTTGTCGGTCCAGTAACTGCTGGGACGGTGGGGGACTTGGTCTTGAAGGAGATCAGTGACAACGACATATCTGCCGGCCTGTCTGTCCAAAATAACAGCAGGAAACATGACTTGTCCTGTCAACACCCCTATTGAAGTGTTGGTTTCACGCAAAGCGACTGATATTGTCGCTTGGTTGAAGGAAACGTCCACGACTGAGAATGAACAGGGAAGACCCTTGACAGCGTATTACCTGGATTTGACATATCATTTTTTATCGAGCCCGTAGCTTTAGCTGCGGAAAGCTCGATATAGGTGCCACAATGATGTCCGTCTATCTGTCTGTCTGTCTATCTATCTGTCTGTCTATCTGCAGGACCAAGTAAATGTTAAAGTTTTGGACTTAGAAATTTTTCCCTCAGGACCAAGTAAATGTTAAAGTTTGATCCTAAGGCCTGCCCGACCACCGAACCCTCATATTTCAGATGCTTGCATCGGGCTACACATACATTTACTGAACCCATCCACTACACTGGGGGAGCATGTCCCCCACCCCTGGGACCCCAGGACCAAGTAAATGTTAATGTTTTGGACTTAGAAAATTCCTGACACAGCTTCTCGGCCTCACCGGTGTCTCCTAAACTAAGGCCAACCCGACCCCCTGAACTTCATCTATTCCAAATGCTTACATCGGGCTACACATATTGAACCCATGCATTACCCTCGGGGAGCATGTCCCCACCCCTGGGACCTCGGGACCAAGTAAATGTTAAAGTTTTGGACTTAGAAAATTTCTGTCCACAGCATCTCGGCTTCAACTATGTCTCCTGAACTAAGATCATCCCGACCCCCCGAACTGTCAGCTATTCCAAATGCTTACATCTGTCTACATTTATTGAACCCATCCACTACCCTCGGGGAGCATGTCCCCACCCCTGGGGCACCGAGCCCCACCCTCCATCTCTTAAACTAAGCTTCTCTCGACCCCATACCCATATATAGTCTGGGAGCTTAGATCATGCTACACTAATTCAACTTATCCACTACCCTCGGGGAGCATGTCCCCACCCCTGGGGCACCGAGCCCCACCCTCTATCTCTTAAACTAAGCTTCGCCCGACCCCATACCCATATATAGTCTGGGAGCTTAGATCATGCTACACTTATTCAACTTATCCACTACCCTCGGGGAGCATGTCCCCACCCCTGGGGCACCGAGCCCCACCCTCTATCTCTTAAACTAAGCTTCGCCCGACCCCATACCCTGATATAGTATGGGAGCTTAGATCATGCTACACTTATTCAACCTATCCACTACCCTCGGGGAGCATGTCCCCACCCCTGGGGCACCGAGCCCTACCCTCTATCTCTTAAACTAAGCTTCGCCCGACCCCATACTCTTGTATATTCGGAGAGCTTAGATCATGCTACACTTATTCAACCCATCCACTACCCCAGGGAGCATATCCCCACCCCTGGGGTACTGAACCCCACCCTGTATCTCTTAAACTATACTATCTTGTATTCAAGTAGCTTTATATATCATCATACACTTATTCAACCCATCCGCCATCTACACTTATTCAACCCATCCACTACCCCCGAGAGCATGTCCTCACCCCCGGGGGCATAGAGCCACACCCTCTATCTCTCATATACCCTCATATATTCTGGGAGCTTACATCATTCTACACTTATTCAATGCATTGCCCGACCCCATACCCTCATATTTCAAATTTTATATCTCTTATATGTGAAAGTAACCTACTATTAGGTATGAGATGTAGTGTACATTGTATATACACACACACAACAAATGATCTACAATATATACTTTATAGTAATTACTTATAGTAATACATGTAGTTTGATGACATTATTTTGTTTCAGAAGTACAATATTAAATAACCCGGCGGGGGAATCCCGCAGTACTGAACCTCTTATCAGTTTTGAATTTCGTGTCGCCTTAAATGAAGGACAAAATTCCCTTCAATTTTGCTATCAAATCATTCTATTCCAAATCATATGATTTAGCTTAAAGCTTTTACATGAACCATATTTGTGTCCACACATTTAACTTCTTATATTAATTAAAACTGAGTTTGTGGTGTCCCAGTTTTACCAGTGCACATTATTATGTAACATTACACATGTATGATTGAAAACATTTGTCATCATATTCTTGTATTTGCATACAAATGGGAGGGTTCACCCACAAGGCTGGTGTCCCATTCCATACTGTAAATGATACCTCTACTCCAACTATTACATTGTTAATAGCTCTGTTAGAAAAGGGATTATATAATTCACGTATCATGACACAAAGTTACACCAAGAAGTTCCGTGGTCCAAATTGCACAGTCAATTGTCCCTAGCTATGCGCTGTATATGCTTACTTTGAAAAAGAAATGTAATCTTTATTTTAAGTTTTATAATATAGTTTCTTTTAATCCAACCTCAACATCACTGATATAGAAACCATATTTTTATGTATTGTCTTTTCAATGATGTGCAACCTCAAATGATGTGCCATCCTAAAGGGCTCGATCTTTTTGCGAAGCTGCATGTTGTTTTGTTTACCGCCCTCTCCTGTCTAAGAAGTTTGTCAGAAAGTAAAAATAAATAAAGTGTGGAGGCTTAATTTTATTTTTATTTTTTTTCCATCCTCCGCCTTGACATTTTTGCCAGAAAAATCCGTAAACCAATTAATAAAAAAAAAAAGGCCTAAGTGTAAGATGCCAGATATGACAATTATGAGCACATGTAATAATATACAATAATGGTGCATGAATATGTTTGCTCTCCTCGGGTTTTCCAAATACTGAAATCTTAATTTTTAACTTCTTAGCATGAAGCAGAGTTGGATCCAGTTTTACTTAAAATGATTCGTTTGAACTTCCAATGCCTTCATATTAGCAAAGTTGAATTTAAAAACTTCTTTACATTTTAACCTTACCAGGCCTGCGATTATTTATTTATTCATTTATTCAAGGAATGATCTACCCAAGATATATTGTGGGAAGTTTCATCTCCCTAGCTCAAAACGTAGAAAACTATTCATGGAAGCCGGAATAATAGGCCTAGCCCTGTGAAAAGTATGGGATATACAGTGTATGAGATGATTTTGGATTGCAGGATTTATAAATGTTAATTCAGATTCTATCGCACACCAGCGAGAATTTTATATTTAGAAAAAATGTCTCCGGATCTAAGTACATGCAGTTAGGGGAGAACAAGCTTTCATCATGTTCATCACAAGATTAATATCTTACAGTATGAAAGTGTGGCTATTCTGGCTTGCCCTCTTTCCTTCATGATCCTCAAACAGACAGCTGCTGATTAACTGCCGATATTACACATAAGTACCAGTCCTGTCAATCATATACTTGTACAATGATCGGCTTCAAAGAGAAATCACAAAATCATCACACTATCATTGATAGGGTATTCTTAAACACAACACAATCACACAATCATCACACTATCATTGATAGGGTATTCTTAAACACAATACAATCACACAATCATCACACTATCATTGATAGGGTATTCTTAAACACAACAAATACTCATGATACATTTACATTTATGTAGGTATTTCATGAAACAGCCATTAATCTTGTTGGTTACAGAGTTTGGGCAGTGAAATGACAGCGATTGTAATTTGTCTGTACCTCTCAGGAACTCTTAGGTTACCTGCATACCTGGTAGAGGGCACTATGCTACCAAATTCACTCATGTCAATGAACAATTCCGCACACAAAGTTCTCCAGTGGATGTCATAAGAGTGAAACGCCAATTGTACCTTTAACTTGGACAGATATAACTTTGCTAATATGATCAACTGGTAGGCCTAGCCGTCCTGAGGTGTATTTTGATGCTGGTTGCACGGAGAACCCAGATGTGAAAAAATTTATTTCCAGTATTTCTTAGCTCTACAAGTAGTCGACACCCATGGACAAATCTTCTCAGTGAACCCCTGGGCAGAAAACTTCTACCGCAATCAGCGTGAGTGAATGAGTGAATGGAATTCAACATCGCTTTTCTACCACAATCAACTTTGCATGGGCTAAATATTATCAACTTTGCATGGGCTAAATATTTCCATCATGTCCCATGGGAGCGTTTCATCATGTCACACAGAAGTTTATTCATCAAGTCCAGCCCTGAAGAATTTAAGGTGTCCTACAAAAGGGGTTTCGTCATGTCCCAAGCATTGACATCAATATATCGTACTGAAAGAAATGAAAGCCAGAATTATTTTTCAGAATTACAACCAATATTTACATTCATTCTCAGTGGCTTGGTTAGCAGTGGGTGTCTTCATCGAACGTTGTTGCTGCTAATATTTTTTTTTTTTTTTTCATCAGGAATATAATTATTTCCCATCTTTTCATGAACCACAATGACAGTGGATATCATAAGAATGCTTTCTATATGACCTACAACGATCTACATACACCTTCTCTACCATATCTTTATCTACGCATTTTTAAGATATCCACTGTCATCGTGGTATGTGAAAAGGTGGGAAATGATTTATTCTTGATGAAAAAAAAATTAAAAAAATATTAACAAAAATCGACCATAGAGGTCCATGTCCCCCGCTAGCAGCACCAGTTATGGTGGATTACATCCACCATAACTGGCGCTGCTGCTGCGGGGGCCATGCTAGATTAAGCATACTAGATTAAGCACAATCCTAATCCTCCTCTCAACAATGTCAAGGCACTCCCCAAGTATGAAGTAGATCGTCTGAATCGTTCTCGAGTTATTGTCCGGACAAGATTCAACTGCTTATAATCCAATATGGCTGACGGCGGCCATATTAGATTATGCACATTGTTGATAAAACAATCCCAACCGTCCTCTCACCAATGTCAAGGCACACCCCAAGTTTGAAGTTGATCGGTTAAATCGTTCACGAGTTATTGTCCGGACAAGAAAATCTAAGATCCAACTGCTTATAATCCAATATGGCTGACGGCGGCCATATTGGATTATGTACATTGCTGAAAAACAATCCCAACCGTCCTCTCACCGATGTCAAGGCACTCCCGAAGTTTGAAGTAGATCAGTTGAATCGTATGCCAGTTATTGTCCGGACAAGATCCAACTGTTTATATAATCCAATATGGCTGACGGCGGCCATATTAGATTACGCACATTGCTGGAAAACAATCCCAACCATCCTCTCGCCAATGTCAAGGCACACCCCAAGTTTTAAGTTGATCGGTTAAATCGTTCACGAGTTATTGTCCGGACAAGAAAATCTAAGATCCAACTGCTTATAATCCAATATGGCTGACGGCGGCCATATTGGATTATGTACATTGCTGAAAAACAATCCCAACCGTCCTCTCGCCAATGTCAAGGCACACTCCAAGTTTGAAGTTGATCGGTTAAATCGTTCACGAGTTATTGTCCGGACAAGAAAATCTTACGGAATTACGGACACCGGTGTTTCTAATTCCCCCCCCCCTCCTACTACGTAGCGGGGAACAATAACAACATCGATGAAGACACCCACTGCTAACCAAGCCACGGTGCATTCATTATACATGTATAACCTTCCAGCCTGTTCTACAATTATCAAATATCTGAAAAGGGATCTTGAGAAATGAATTATATATATATATTATATATAAGATCTGAATGAATGAATTCCATTTTCTACTAGGAAAATGTAGGCAAGTGCATATCTAATATATGGTATCCGACATATGGGCTGACAAAGTGAATGCTGTATGCCCACCCCATCCCCCTTTAATTAGATTGGGAAGTTTGATTACAAATAAGAAAATGAATTTGGGGGGTGGAGAGGCCAGATAGCCAAATTTGGCAAGGGTTTTATCTCCCTTGTTGGTGCAGAGAACTTCCGGTAAGTACCAAAGGTCTTCATAATTAGTTTTAGTAATAAAATATTCTATTTTTCCAGAAAATTAACTTCCTAATGTACATGAATACATGATGTATTGGTTCATGTAGAAAATATTAACAGAATAGATTTTAAAACAAATTTTCTGGAATAGTTTATCAATATATTATTCAAAATAATTGCGGGTGCCTTTGGTAAATGTGAAACCGAGGCGACTACGTACCTTTAACCTCAAAGAGCGATATAGTTAATCAGGGGGAGATCAAACACTTGCCGGAAAAGGGCTATGGGGATAAGTTGCATTAAACATGTTAAATAACCTCACCAACTGACAAGTGTCAAAACAAAATTAATGGGCTAATCCAGTCTCAAGTAGCTATCTCGTCTTTTCTGACAGCTCATTTTAAAAGCTCAATTAAGGAAATATTTTGTGTTACTTTTTTTCACCTTGATATGAATTTGGATTAAGATTATGAATTTGATTATGAATTCTTATATTTGGTGGAAAAAACATTTCCAATATTTGAAAGAGAGAGAGAGAATTAATGTTTAACATCACTTCAATATTTTTAGTATGTTATGGAGTTTGTTAATGAAGGGAAGGCATGCATCTCAGAGAACTACAGACAGTGGTCTGACATCTGTATTAAACTTAAGAAGATTGATAACAGTCAAAGCCTGACAGTGGCGTTGGCTCGAACAGTTAAAACCTGACAGTGGGGTTGGCTCGAACAGTTAAAACCCGACAGTGGGGTTGGATCTTCATGAAGGTATTTAATCAATCAGGGAGGATGCCAGAATCATGTAAGAAAGAGATTATTCGATGAATGAAATGAAATGTCCATCCAATTCAGGTGACTCGGTTATTCCCTGACTAAACCCAGTGAAAGTCTAAGTGAGAATACTCAGGTTAGGGCGATCCCGCTCTCTAAAATGGAGGTAAAATAGTTCATTTTTGCTCAACAACTTTTGATTCCTTCTTAACCAATGCTCCAAAACTTCAGGTGCATTAATCTATCTTGTTCCATGTCCTAAAATTAATTTGCCACTTGAAGAACCAGTCAATGTTGTTTCAGCAGCATGACAGATATTTGGTCCTTCATTATGCAAATTAGATATATGACAATTTATTTTATTACTACCATTTGATGGGGATATATGTCTGTGTGCGCTTCATGAGAATTTTGCTACATTCATTATGTAAACTG
The DNA here is from genome assembly GCA_036873755.1 of Hanleya hanleyi. Classification (NCBI taxonomy): domain Eukaryota; kingdom Metazoa; phylum Mollusca; class Polyplacophora; order Lepidopleurida; family Hanleyidae; genus Hanleya; species Hanleya hanleyi. Next base: position 4,617 of record JAVTVY010040101.1, on the reverse strand, counting down.
CTTTATTGAGCAAAAATAGCCCTTTTTACCTCCATTGTTAGAGAGTGTGATCACTCTAACATGATACATGTTCTTACCTCCTTTTCTTTTTCCGACTCTTCATCCATTATACTCACTAGTACGGATTGAAACCTTTGCTATTGAAGAGAAACAAACAAATGATTTTTTTTTTTTCATTTGAATATTATCATTAAAAGTTAAATGCAAGTTTACTAATGTGTACAAAAATGACCAGAATCTTTTTAGGAAATTTGTGCTTGTAATGTATCTATACCATCTCAATTCAACATATCTACACATATAGTTCCACAATTTCCTTCAGGCCAGAATATTTCAGTAATATGGTCGAGAGCTGATTTTTGATTCCGTGAATTACATCCATGGGAGTCCATTACAAATTTCCTCTGTTAGGGTGTTCTATAAAAAAGTACATGGGAGGGGGGGGGGGGGAATTATTCGGTTATAATGTATATGATATATTCGTGGTCAGTGATATACAGTCACTTGATATGGGATAAATGGCATATGGGTGGTTGGGGTCAACATTTTTTTTCTTTTCCCCACCTCATGTACCTTTTTCTGGAACAACCCTGAGTATCATACAGTTCAGTATGTAAATCAGAAACAATGCATAGGTTCCATAAAGTAGCTCACACAGAACCTATACGGAACCAGAATAATCGGCTTCCTGTTATCTTCTGGCCTGTTATGGCATTTCGAAAATCCTGGTCTGATTTATAGGTAACCAAAATCTACTCAATCTAAATTTATATGTCTAGGGTTGGGTTATCTTCCATGCATGTGAGCATTGCTGGGGTTGAAAGGTGTCCCCCAAACAAATTCTCTTCCGGAGTTCTGTCCCTTTGACATTAGCTCTGCAGACAAACATTGGTGCATGCCAAGATCAACTTAAATCATTCAAATCATACTTCAGATATATTTGACTAACACAACACATTGAGACACTCAGATGATGACTGCAGAATGATTGTACAGTGTGTAAGTAAGAAGGAATAGGCTACCTTTAGAGTAGGATTATCAATGGTGGCCATGTGGTCTTCTTGACGCTGTCTTTTCTCTCTTAGCTCCTCTAACTGATCGTGTAACTCATCCAGCTGTGCCTTTATCGTTCCTGATGATGAAGCAGTACAAAGGAGCTCAAATGTTTCCAAACATTGTAAATTAAATCGAAAAAATACAGCTCTGCACTGTCAAACATGTCAAAAGAAATCTTCAACCGTAGGAAATATTATTTATATCACTGACCATGCTGACCAGCTGATGGTAAGCCCAGCTTAGGCACTTTTATTTACATTGACAAAAATGAAAGGTAGAAGACTAGGATCCATATCATAATTTAATTCACATGAACATTTTCAAAATGTTTGTACAGTGATGTCGCCAGTTCCGATCCAGTATCAGTTCCGACCCACTTCCCAAAATATTGCACCTTGTCATAACCATGATCACACAAAATCATAAAACATTTGGTGTATTTAAGCAAGTTGATCAACCTCTCAATCATGGTTAAATTATATTATGCATTCACTGGTTTTGTAAAGAAAAAGCTTTGCAGACCCACTCCATACACACGACTACATCGGTCTAAGTACAAACACCATTACTAGCCGTTGGTCCAAAACCATGTTGTCTGCCCATGTTTCCGATCAAAGTTTTGGTGTTTTGTTTCTCACATATAATTATCATATGGTACTATGTATCTCTCATAAATTTATTTACTGGAGTGTCTCTCTAAAGGCTACCTGCCCCATTGTTGACATCAACTGACGGACCCAGTTCCGAACCACCATCATCCATGGATGGCCAGCTGGGTTGTACCATATGGCCTGAAAATGTCTTGTGAACGCAGCGCTCACTGCGCAAAATCGTATCTCGAGTGCTGATTAGCATTTCTTCTCTTTAATCTGCCATTCAGAGGTAAAATAAGTAAAAGTACCATTGATTTATCATCATTTTCGAGTGAGTATACGCTTATTAGCCATCGGATTGAATTCAGTGTCCAATATATCATGCCAATATGATCAGCTCGAACATATCACTATCACCCCAAGCCGCATTCTTTAACGTCAAACGTTCACTTATGAGATGAAGACATTCAAAACGAAATATCCAGCTAGAAACCTATTTTGGCGGAAAAGTTATGTTGACGATTACCTTCGTTTATATCTGGGTCAAAGGTCAATGCCAAAACGAAGCTGGATCGGAACTGGCGACAGTGGGTTGGAACTGACACCTCTCATTAAGAAATGTAATTTTATTTTCCCTACAGTTCGATTTATCCCCAGCTAAGTTGGTTTGTCAATAAAGGCTATGGACAATTGTATGGTGATCAAGATAATGAATATGCCAATCAAACCATTTCCTTCTGAAACAGATGCAAATTTCACATTGGTGGGTCGGAACTGGCGCCTCGTCTGTACTTTCTATGCAAATCAGGATAATGAGAATCCAATTAAATATGTATATTCATTGTGCAGGAATCAATTAATTAGCATGGTGAAGTTGATCGTCTTCTCCAGGGATCAACATGTACTGACACCACAGCTTGAGATCAGTCATATATTTACAGACTGGTTTGGGTATTCTGATGGACTTGTCGAGTGATATGTGCAGACCTCAAAGAAAGCACTCAGATGAAATTTGACAATTTGAGATAAATCTGTGCTTCTTCGCTGGTATATTTTGTGCCTAAAGCTGTAATGATAGTTCGCTATCAAATGTTGGCATGGTGAGTTGAACAGTCTGTTTCCAACCATCTTCATTTTTAAAAGATGCAGGAGTAATCATCATTGAAACTGAAGGCCAGTAGTTGGCAGTCAGCAGTGGCATGAGCTATGTGAACTAAGACAATGTGACTGGGTTGACTATTTACAGCCTCACATTCATTGAAACTAAAGGCCAGTAGTTGGCAGTCAGCAGTGGCATGAGCTATGTGAACTAAGACAATGTGACTGGGTTGACTATTTACAGCCTCACATTCATTGAAACTAAAGGCACATTCATTGAAACTAAAGGCCAGTAGTTGGCAGTCAGCAGTGGCATGAGCTATGTGAACTAAGACAATGTGACTGGGTTGACTATTTACAGCCTCACATTCATTGAAACTAAAGGCCAGTAGTTGGCAGTCAGCAGTGGCATGAGCTATGTGAACTAAGACAATGTGACTGGGTTTACTATTTACAGCCTCACATTCATTGAAACTAAAGGCCAGTAGTTGGCAGTCAGCAGTGGCATGAGCTATGTGAACTAAGACAATGTGACTGGGTTCACTATTTACAGCCTCACATTCATTGAAACTAAAGGCCAGTAGTTGGCAGTCAGCAGTGGCATGAGCTATGTGAACTAAGACAATGTGACTGGGTTGACTATTTACAGCCTCACATTCATTGAAACGTAAGGCCAGTAGTTGGCAGTCAGCAGAGGCATGAGCTATGTGAACTAAGACAATGTGACTGGGTTGACTATTTACAGCCTCACATTCATTGAAACTAAAGGCCAGTAGTTGGCAGTCAGCAGAGGCATGAGCTATGTGAACTAAGACAATGTGACTGGGTTGACTATTTACAGCCTTACATTCATTGAAACTTCTGAATAAAGATACACAGTCTATTCTGCATGAAAAAGATCATTGACAAATCATGTATTTCTACTTTAAAAGCCTCTGAGAAATGAAATACAATGTATCATCTTGCAAAAAAATTTCCATGTTAAATTTCTACCAAATATTCCAGATTAAATTTGTAAAAAATACCCTAGAAAATGTCCAACATCTCTGATAATTACTCAACCCTCACAGAAAAATATCCAGATAAAACTGAAATTGTGTTATATGGAATGATCTGTTTCTGCTATTGATAGAGTCTATCAGAGATTAAATACATGTAGAACAAGGCTGAGACTGAGTATTACTGAAAGAGCAAGACAATGGCCTCCATGTCTGGATCAAAGATCTCATCAGGCTCACTCAATCTCAGTAAACTCAGATATAATATCACGGAATATTATATTTGACTTCAGCGCTATATAAATCCTGTGCGAATTGAAACTACATTTGTTAGCCAATCAGGAGGTTAGCTTGGTGAAAATCATGCGCACAGTATTTACACACGGTAGCACATGGACATTAAAGGGAAACAGTATCCAAATATGGCAGCATTTCCAGACAGTGTGCGTGGTAAACCGTAAAGATCAAAGAGTTTACTTACAATAGCCAAAATTGTCGTAATATTACGTGTCAAAAAAAAACTATATAAAGCAGCTCATTAAAAAGAAATACCATTTAAATTTTATCCAGATCCATTATTTTTTTCAGCTCTAGCAAACATTTATGGGAAAATATGTGTCTGGACAAAAGCTCTAGGGGACAAAAGTTTCATGGACAAACACCATATGGACAAAAACCCCATGGACAAGAGCCTCCGGAGGACAAAAGCTCCAGTGGACAAAATCCCTAAACCATTGACTTTTGTCCATGGGGTTTTTGTCCGTGACACTTTTGTCCCCTGGGGCTTTTGTCCTGAATTTGGAGAAATAACTCTTTCATGCAGTAGCTGCGTGCATACGTCACACTTGTCCTATGGCTGCCATTGACAACAT
>JAVTVY010040100.1:0-18281 GCA_036873755.1 Hanleya hanleyi | reverse complement strand
GTATTATATTGTATGTCTTATAATATTATTTGCGGGTTTAAAACAAAGGCGCAAAGCTCTTTGATTGGTGGAAATGGCAGGTAAAAGATAGTTTTATGACAAACAGCAGCTAAAATAACTTTTGTCCCAGTACATATGTTTAAAAAAAATTATCAAAGTGAATCAGTGCTATTTATGGTGTTAAGTGGTGTTTAAACATCACCACTATCATGTGGTACTGATGTGGTACCGTACCACATTGTGGTAATTAGTCACTGCGGCAATAACAAAACCTTACCGGTATGGGAATTGTTAGGCAATCTGCATAGCTATGAGTGAGGCGATTAACCACATGTATGAAAATTGGATATCGATGGTGTATTGACAAATTTTTCTTGACGTTTTGATTGTCATTTACCTGGATGATGACTTAAGGGAGTCAAATTTCAACCTGATACAAACGGCAGAACATTATATTACCGTTACCGTCTTAACTTCCAGAAACATGTTCTGAGCACTTTCCCACAATTAATGTAGTATCGGTATGGCAAACAGGCTTCAGGCTGCTTCCTATCCTTTAACTTCCCTACACATAATGTCTGCCAAAGACCAGAATTTTCTCGATTTTGTTTCCCGCCTTCATTGCAACGATTAATGGGAAGTCGTTGGCACGGGTGAAAGGATGGTATTTGTTCTATTCAGCTACAAACTTTCGACTCACTGCTCGATAACATGCCTCGCTGGGGGACTATTTGCGGGGCCTGAGCACTGCTTTCAGCAGGCAGAGAAAACAGCAAAATCAGGACCTCGTGTGTTGAGGCGCGCACAGCTTGAAATTTATCACCTTGTAGCGCTTGAGATAAACTACTTCCTGCCGAAAGATAAAAGTCTAAATTCAATTAGAGAATCAGCCAGGTAAAATTAGGTTAATACTGCCGAACGTGTGAATTATTTAGGAGAATGTATCGCGATCAACGACAACACAGCGGTAGATGTCAGCCAATCAGCAAAGCAACATCCTGCACATATTGACCAATCAGATCACCTAAGTACCTCGACCGTGACCAACCACCTCGCTGGGGGTCTAATAACACCCCAGCCACCAGTCAGATTTTTGGACCGGATTCGGGGCCTTCGCGCACATCACCGGAAGTGACATCATATATAGTAAAATAGATGTTTACCGAACATTTCGATTACTTTTCAAGTCTGCATAATACCTCTGCTGACCTAGCGTTAAAAAGAATTATCTGGAGATAACTTTCCCTGTTTATCTGGACAGAGCATATGAAAAGTAGTTCGCCCATGTGCAACACTAAAGGAGTTGTTCGGCCGGATTCAAACTGAACCGTGCGTTGGTTGGTTTCCCCTATACGTCATAGCAACGTAGTAAAGGTTAACTTCCGCTATTGGTGGCAGGGATGGTAATGGAGCCTGCGAAATGGAGCATGCGCTGTGGGGAGGTTGGACCGTGACAACAGATTTGAAAACACCATAGCTTGTGCGATACCCAGTGGCAGATGAACATGCACCTTTTCAACAACCATGAGCATTAATAAATATAAAGGAAACATAGTTTAAAACAAAATCTATTTGTTGAAAAAGGTTGAAAAATAAACTCATTCATCTACCATCAAACATCCAACAAGCCAGACAAATGTAGAAATTAGAATACAATGAAACGGTCCGCGATGTCAGTGTATCCGACCTCACCTTCCCACTGAAAGACTTGAATTGGGTTGAAACGCACGGATTTCTATAAAATTTCACTGGTCTATTCATTAATATTTTATTGTTATGCCTGCTTAGATTAAATATTTTACATTCGGTATCAGCGAATAGGTTAGCAGCGAAAGTAAATCCCTAACGTATTTTACCATCAGCGCAGTTTTTCTAGGTCACGTAACTGGAATGTGGGCGGAACGCGGTTTGCTATGCAAGCTGGTCAAGGGTTTGCTTTTGGCTCACAAATAGAAACCTTGACGTGGTGAAGATGGGAGATACAAGTCATCCGCCATACTTTTGGTCTGGTTACCTCCCTTTACACGAATTTAATGACTTGGATCACCACAGCTTTGAAGAGAAGATTGATGGGTAAATGCTTTCTAAAATAGTCATACTTTAATGCGCATCACCACTCACCTCGTCCCAAGAATGGATAATTCACAAAATAGTCAAAATCAATGCTGTCTTGTTCTCTTTCTTGTTTCTCCCGTTTCTGCTGCTCGGAATATTACACGCGCGGTAAACTTCACAGGTAACTAAAAACATAGACCAGAAACGGGTAAGGAAATTCCTTGTGCACTTCTCCGTGCATGTGGATTTGTTTTCGTTGGTTGTAGAAATGTCACGTGACTCTCACTGAACGTAGTACAGTGTCATAGATAGTTAGGTCCACTCATTCATCGTATGATGGCCCATGTATGTCAAGAATGACTTTTTTTTATGAAATTTCCGCCTATTTCACCCCAATGACAATGGCCCTACATGGAAAATGCACAATACCTTATTAATACCTCAGTCTGATTATAAATAGATCCACTCTGGTGTAAGTAAGTTAGAGAATCTTTTACACTATCGACCTGTAAATGCTCGGTGATATCTCGTTGGTCTAGCGAGAAAAGACGGAAAACAGCTTATCTAAAGGTTCTGAAACTGGGTAAGGCTTCATGATCCTGCCATGGAATATCTGGAATGACGAATGGCGAATGGGAAAAGGAATGGAACAATTATTGGTGAATTGGTGAATTCCAGTTAATTAGTAAACGTAATGACCGCACCATCACAAGACTGGGATTAAGCAAAATCAGACTAAAATCACAACTCAGTGCTAATCAAAAACACATCACCGCTAGTTAACTCTGTATAAATTATCTTTTTTTGAAACGTGTATAACAAACTGAACTCCACAGAATGACCACGATTGTTCTGTGATATTGATAATATATTACGCTTGATATAACTTTGTAATTCTCTCCATATAAAACTTCAGTACAGTTGTTTCATGTTCAGTTGCATAGAGGGACGTCATAATGTATTCCTGCCCGAGTTGACAAAGGTCATTGATGCCATATAAAGCAATTACAGGCGAATACCCCATATTCTGCACACACCTCTATGACCACACACGGCATTATTGACATTTGTGACAGTGAACACTGTTATATTATGACGTCTGCTTATGTCATCGAGTCCCATTACATGAAACTTGCAATTTTATATGGCGAGAATTGCAAAGTTATTTCAAGCGTGATATATTCTCAATATCACCAAGTAATTGTCATTTTGTAGAATTCAGGGGTTTTTTCACGTTGCAAGAAAGACAATTTATGCAGAGTTAACTATTGGTTTCGACAAGCTGCAAAGTAGACGACTAATTAAAATGGGCAGAATTTAGTTCATCTATTTCCCATATAATAATCTTTTATTGATATTAGTAGTATATAAAACACGGTTAACCTCGTATTTTCCAGGGAGGTAACTTTTGGTCCCCGTGGAGCATCCGCCAGGGGGCGCTGTTTCCATGTTATAGTATAGGGAGCGCCCCCTGGCGGCCTTTGACCTCTGGGTGCATGTAAAAACATCTCCCGGAAATAAAAAACGGAACACGGACTCGAGGCCGCTATGGGTGGCTGGGTACATGTAGAATTTCTCCGGAAAAAAGCGGAACACGGACTTTACCCTAACACTCCTATCAATCCTATAATATTGGTCCCAGGGCTTATCGGGGCCTGCCTATCCAGTCAATCGGGTGTTTTCACAGAAAATAAAAAATAAATAAATAAAAAACGGAACACGGACTCGTACAGTATACAATATACGGGGAAATGCCTGTATGGGTATAGCTCCTTACTGGCTATATGGGGGGAGGGGTCAATTTTTTTTCTTTTGTGGTTGTTACTATGGGTTGTGGGGTCTCATTATTCTCGTCTCGCCGAGAAAAACACAATGGGAGGATCCCGGTACCAATTTTTGCGAAAAGTCACCGAGGTCTGTATGTAGGCTCATACTGGCTATATGAGGGGAGGGGTGGTCACATTTTTTTTGCGGGTGTCACTATGGGTTGCTTGGATTTGTTTTTCACGTCTCTTCATTTAGAACACGATTGGAAGGGTCTCGGAGCGCAACGGTGAAATTTTTGGGAAAAGTCACCGAGGTCTGTATATAGCTCCATAGGCTGGCTATGGGGGGGAATAGGTTCAATCTGGGAAATTCACACACGTTCATTGTGATATGGGTTGTTTGGATTTGTTTTTCTCGTCTCGTCATTTAGAACACGATGGGAAGGGTCTGAGCGAACGGTGAATTTTTCCCCGAGCACAACGGTGAATTTTTTGTTAAAGTACCATATAGCCCCATATAAGCTCCATACTGGCTATATGGGGGTATAGGTTCAACCTGGGAAATTCACACACGTTCATTGTGATATGGGTTGTTTGGATTTGTTTTTCTCGTCTCGTCATTTAGAACACGATGGGAAGGGTCCCCGAGCGCAACGGTGACATTTTTGGAAAAGTACCATATAGCCCCATATAAGCTCCATACTGGCTATGGGGTATAGGTTCAACCTGGGAAATTCACACACGTTCATTGTGATATGGGTTGTTTGGATTTGTTTTCCTCGTCTCATCATTTAGAGCACGTTGGGAAGGGTCCCCGAGCGAAACGGTGAAATTTTTCGAAAAGTTCACCGAGGCCTGTGTAGGCCCATAAAGCTCCATACTGGCTATATGGGGGTATAGGTTCAACCTGGGAAATTCACACACGTTCATTGTGATATGGGTTATTTGGATTTGTTTTTCGCGTCTCGTTATTTAGAACACGATGGGAAGGGTTTCGAAGCGAAACGGTGAAATGTTTGGAAAAAGTTCACCGAGGCATGGGCAGGCTCATATAGCTCCATACTGGCTATGGGGGTATATGCCCATACTGGGTGGACGTTTTGGGTCTAGGTGAGCAACTAATGATCCTATGGTGTCGTGTGAGGTCTTATTTTGAAGCTCTCGTGGAGGAGCATCCGACTGGACTAATGGTTTGTCCGTGTTCAATAGTCTGCGCATGCGTAGTCTGGCCGTAGTATAGAAAGCAGGCATTTTTGGGGGTATGTGGGGGTGTTTTTGGGGTAGAGATGGACCGCTATGGGTCCGAATGGGTCGTGCAATGTGTGAAAGTGAAGCTTGTGTGGGGTAGTTTCAGAATGGCGTGTTTTTACGTGCAAGTTGCGTCAATCTGCGCATGCGCAGTTGGTTGTAGTAAGTAAAGTGGCCATTTTGGGGCAGTGCAGGAAGGTATTTGGTGTCGAGATGGACCGCTATGGGTCCGAATGCGTCGCGGAAGGTATCAAAGTGAAGCTTTTGTGGGGTAGAGTCAGAATGGCGTATTTTTTTTTATTGCAAGTCGCGTCAATCTGCGCATGCGCAGTTGGTTGTAGTAAGTAAAGTGGTCATTTTGGGGCAGTGAAGGAAGGTATTTGATGTAGAGAGGGACCATCCTTGGTCCGATTGTGTCGTGGGAGGTGTCATTTTGTAGCTCACGGGGAGTACATCCCATTTGAGGGATGTTCGCGTCATCTGTGACGTCATGGGTGACGTCATCAGTAGGAGTATTAGCAAAAGTGGGCATTTTGGGGCGGTGCAGGAAGGTATTTGGGGTAGAGATGGAACATCCTTGGTCCGAATGCGTCGTGGGAGGTGTCATTTTGTAGCTCTTGGAGTGTACATCCCGATTTGAGGGATGTCAACAGCATCTGTGACATCATCGGTGACGTCATCTGTACGAGTAGTAGCGAAAGTGGACATTTTGGGGAAGTGAAGGAAGGTATTTGGTGTAGAGATGGACCACTATTGGTCCGAATGCGTCCTGGGAGGTGTCATTTTGTAGCTCTCGGGATGTACATCCCGATTTGAAGGATATCCACATCATCTGTGACGTCGTCGGTGACGTCATCAGTAGGAGTTGTAGCCAAAGTGGGCATTTTGGGGCAGTGAACGAAGGCATTTGGTGTAGAGATGGCCCATCCTTGGTCCGAATGCGTCATGGGAGGTGTTATTTTGTAGCTCTCGGGGTGTAGACCCCGATTTGAGGCATGTCCGCAACATCTGTGACGTCATCGGTGACGTCATCAGCACGAGTAGTAGCGAAAGCGGGTATATTTTGAGGCAGTGAAGGAAGGTATTTGGTGTAGAGATGGACCATCCTTGGTCCGAATGCGTCGTGTGAGATGTCATCTTGTAGCAACGCCCGCCAACACCAAGCTCAATGCTTCAACACCCTGGTGAAATAGCTCAGAAGCTCTGATTTTCTAGATATTCCATGGAATTGTCACTAATTCTTCGAAATGCAGTGACGTCCGTCGTTTCGCCTTAACAGACCGGAGAGAGAACAATAAAAACAACAAAGATGAGACATGAGAGAACAACAACAACAAGAAGTTTTTTCATATAGTTTATTCTCCCCAATGTTACATCATACCCATGCTGGGGGAGCCGCGTTGGATATGTTTACAACTCAAGAAGACTCTTGTCCAATCAGAGGCCACCATTTGCATCTGTCATATTCGTTCCTGTCCGTTAGATGTATTCTTGTCCAATCAGAAGTCTCCATTTCAGAAAGTTCCATCTTCGGCCATGTTCGCTTTGCACCGTTTGTTCTAATCATCATCACCGTTGAGGCAACATATCCTCAGATAGTTGTTTGCGCATTCTGAGTATTTATCAGAGCATGGATGAATACATTCACCCGATGGGAAGATTTCGTAATTTGGTCACGAAGAACGTAACATTGGTCACCCTCTCTATGACCCATTGGAAGTTGGGGCGCTATTCATAGGCCCATCCCAAGACATCCAATTGGTCCACTTGGTCCAGCACGGGCTGTAGCGATGCCTCAGCGACAATAACCCAGATGTACAAGAACCTGGATGTAAAAGTCCCCGGATGTAAAAATGACCGGATGTTCAATTCACTTCGCCCACCGGCAAATCTCCTCTCTCTTCGTGCAAAGATCACATCCGGTCAAGGGTACGCCTTCAAGGCAGGTCAGGCATCGCTGGCGATGGTAGCGGAGATCTCCGGGCTCTCCCCTGGTTGAGCTGTAACCCACACTGAAGAAATCATCAATCATTTTCATGGTTATGGGCGGGTATCTTTTGGTAACTCTTTTGCGGAGTCAAGCGGGAACCGGCACCTTTTCGTCAATCTTCAACGATTGCTCATCTGCCTTGGAATTGGGTGGCTTTTCCATTTGATCGGGTCTGGTACAGGTTGTACATCTAACATGCGTGTTTCCGTATTTATAGTTAGAGGCAAGGTGACCGTCCTATCGACCAATCAGAAGCCATCATTTCGGAAAGTTTAATCTTCGTTCAGTGTAACCTAAACGTCCTCGGGCAATCCATGATACTGAAGCTCGAAGCTCTTACTTCTCTCATTCAACACTGAGATCAGTCTCCTTCGGCTCTTCAATTTGCGGCGGCGAATCGACCTCCATGGGTTCTTCTATTCTCAGATGCATTCCCATAGAAACTAAAATATCCGGTCTCGAGAGTAGCGAGCGTGATCCGTGTATGACATTTCGGTGACGTCTCAATTGACTGGGATGCTTAAAGACTATATCACAATCCGCACATGTATGCATGGGTACTTCGTGGCGTGCACGTGTGTGACAACGCAAACTCCCCAGGCGATGAAAGCGCTTCGATCAAGTTGTGCAAGAGAACATATCGGCTGTGGATCTGGAAATGATGAATGCCGTAAAAATTCCGGCTCTTATAGGCCAACATAGGAGTACCCGGATGTTCTACAGTCAGGGATGTACAAGAACCCGGATGTACCCGGATGTAAAAGTCTCGGATGTAAAAATGCCCGGATGTTCACGAATGTACCACCATCCCGGACTTCTATCAGGCCCAGGTCCAGAAGCTCTCATCTCCTGCAAGTGAATAGTCAGTCATATTTTGTGTGTGTATGCATGTGTGCGCCCGTGAGTATGCATCTGTGGGTGCGTGCTTGCGTGTACGTGTGTATGTCTGTGTGTATGTGTCTGTGTATGTGTGCGTCTGTGTGTATGCGTGCTTATGTGTGTATGCATGTGTGTATGCGTCTGTGTGTGCGTGTGTGTGTATGCGTCTGTGTGTAAGGGTGCGTGTGTATGCGACAGTGTGTGCGTGTGTACGCGTGTGTGTGTGTGCTTGCGTGTGTGTGTACGCGTGTGCGTGGGTGTGTATGTGTGCGTGCGTGTGTGTGTGTGTGTATGCGGATGTGTGTATGCATGTGTGTGTATGCATGTGTGTGTGTATGCGTCTGTGTTTATGCATGTGTGTGTATGCAACATAAGGACTGATGAGGGGCACATGTTCATTCTTATATGTACAGACACCACCACCAACACCACCACCACACACTACCACCACACACACACCACCACCACGTTCCACCACCACCACCACCACCGCCGGGTGTTGAGGGGCGTGAACTTTTTATCCGGTATAGTTAGCGCGCGCAGGGGTCAAAGGTCAGTTCCGGTCACGTGAACGGAAGCGGAAGTGACCTCACAGAGGTCATATGCAAATGTCACTTCCGAGCTCTGAGCTCCACAGGCTTTGAGCTCCAAGAGCTCCGATCCAAGAACTCTGCCACACGGGAGCTCCCACCACCACCACCGGGCGTTGACGCCCGTCAACGCCCGGTGGTGGCGGTGGTGGTGGTGGTGGTGGTGGTGGTGTGTGTGTGTGTGTGTGTGTGGTAGTGTGTGGTGGTGGTGTCTGTACATATAAGAATGAACATGTGTCCCTCATCAGTCCTTATGTTGCATACACACACATGCATACACACAGACGCATACACACACATGCATACACACACACCAATACACACACACACACACAGACACACACACACACACACGCACGCACACCAGTACACACACACACACACAAGCACACACACGCAAGCACACATACCCACACACACACACGCACTTAGGCGTATACACACAAACGCATAGACACATACACACACACATACACACACACACACACACACCAACACGCGTACACACACACGCAAGCACATACACGCGTACACACGCACACAGTCGCATACACACACACGCATAGACATAGACGCATACACACACACGCACACACAGACGCATGTACACATGCATACACACATACGCACGCATACACACAGACGCACACATACACACACACATACACACAGACATACACAGATGCATACTCATAGGCGCACACATGCATACACACACAAAATATGACTGACTATTCACTTGCAGGACATGAGAGCTTCTGGACCTGGGCCTGATAGAAGTCCGGGATGGTGGTACATTCGTGAACATCCGGGCATTTTCACATCCGAGACTTTTACATCCGGGTCATTTCCAGATCCACAGCCGATATGTTCTCTTGCACAACTTGATCGAAGCGCTTTCATCGCCTGGGGAGTTTGCGTTGTCACACACGTGCACGCCACGAAGTACCCATGCATACATGTGCGGATTGTGATATAGTCTTTAAGCATCCCAGTCAATTGAGACGTCACCGAAATGTCATACACGGATCACGATCGCCACTCTCGAGACCGGATATTTTAGTTTCTATGGGAATGCATCTGAGAATAGAAGAACCCATGGAGGTCGATTCGCCGCCGCAAATTGAAGAGCCGAAGGAGATTGATCTCAGTGTTGAATGAGAGAAGTAAGAGCTTCGAGTTTCAGTATCATGGATTGCCCGAAGACGTTTAGGTTACACTGAACGAAGATTAAACTTTCTGAAATGATGGCTTCTGATTGGTCGATAGGACGGTCACCTTGCCTCTAACTATAAATACGGAAACACGCATGTTAGATGTACAACCTGAACCAGACCCGATCAAATGGAAAAGCCACCCAATTCCAAGGCAGATGAGCAATCGTTGAAGATTGACGAAAAGGTGCCGGTTCTCGCTTGACTCCGCAAAAGAGTTACCAAAAGATACCCGCCCATAACTATGAAAATGATTGATGATTTCTTCAGTGTGGGTTACAGCTCAACCAGGGGAGAGCCCGGAGATCTCCGCTACCATCGCCAGCGATGCCTGACCTGCCTTGAAGGTGTACCCTTGGCCGGGTGTGATCTTTGCACGAGGAGAGAGGAGATTTTCCAGTGGGCGAAGTGAATTGAACATCCGGGCACTTTTACATCCGGGGACTTTTACATCCAGGTTCCTGTACAACCGGGTTCTTGTACATCCGGGTTCTTGTCGCTGAGGCGTCGCTACAGTCCGTGCTGGACCAAGTGGACCAATTGGATGTCTTGGGATGGGCCTATGAACAACGCCCCAACTTCCAATGGGTCATAGAGAGGGTGACCAATGTTACGTTCTTCGTGACCAAATTACGGAATCTTCCCATCGGGTGAAAGTATTCATCCATGCACTGATAAATACCCAGAATGCGCAAACAACTATCTGAGGATATGTTGCCTCAACGGTATCCTGGCCTGCCCGACAATGATTAGAACAAACGGTTCCCCCAGCGTGGGTATGATGTAACATTGGAGAGAATAAACTATATGAAAAAACTTCTTCTTCTTGTTGTTCTCTCATGTCTCATCCTTGTTGTTGTTGTTGTTCTCTCTCCGGCCTGTTAAGGCGTACCGACGGACGTCACTGCATTTCGAAGAATTGGTGACAATTCCATAGAATATCTAGAAAATCAGAGCTTCTGAGCTTTTCAACAGGGTGTTGACGCATTGAGCTTGGTGTTGGCGGGCGTTGCTACAAGATGACACCTCACACGACGCATTCGGACCAAGGATGGTCCATCTCTACACCAAATACCTTCCTTCACTGCCCCAAAATACCCGCTTTCGCTACTTCACTTTGATACCTTCCGCGACGCATTCGGACCCATAGCGGTCCATCTCGACACCAAATACTTTCCTGCACTGCCCCAAAATGGCCACTTTACTTACTACAACCAACTGCGCATGCGCAGATTGACGCGACTTGCACTTAAAAACACGCCATTCTGACTCTACCCCACAGAAGCTTCACTTTGACACCTTCCACGATCCATTCGGACCCATAGCGGTCCATCTCTACCCCAAACACACACCCACATACCCCCCAAAATGCCTGCTTTCTATACTACGGCCAGACTGTGCATGCGCAGAATATTGAAAACGGACGAACTATTAGTCCAGCCGGAAGGTCCTCCACGAGAGCTTCAAAATAAGACCTCACACGACACCATAGGATCATTAGGGGCTCACCTAGACTCCAAAACGTCCACCCAGTATGGGCCTATACCCCCATAGCCAGTATGGAGCTATATGAGCCTACCCAGGCCTCGGTGAACTTTTTCCAAAAATTTCACCGTTTCGCTTCGAAACCCTTCCCATCGTGTTCTAAATGACGAGACGAGAAAAACAATCCAAACAAACCGTATCACAATGAACGTGCGTGAATTTCCCAGGTTGAACCAAAATCCCTATACAGCCAGTATGGGGCTATATGGCACTTTTCCGAAAATATCGCCTTTGCGCTCGGGGACCCTTCCCATCGTGTTCTAAATGACGAGACGAGAAAAACAAATCCAAACAACCCATATCACAATGAACGTGTTTGAATTTCCCAGGTTGAAACTATACCCACATATAGCCAAGTAGTAGTATAAGGGCATTACAGGTCTTATTTTGATGCGTGCGCAGCATATTTTGTGGCGGAGTGTGGCGGAAGTGGGAGGTCACGGGAGGGTGACAGAGGTCAAGTGCAGTATAGTTCCGGCAGAAGGACCAAAAGCTACCTCCAATCCAGGAGAGTTCCAAATTTGCATATCACGTGATCCAGGTCAAAAATGTATTCCTCCGCGGTGATGCGGTCATGTTTGGCGGTGATTCGGTCGCGGAAAAAACCTTCCGCGGAGAAAAAGTAGTTCCTAGATAAAATGGTCCGATGGAGTCGAGTAAGGTATCAAAGTGAAGCTTATGTGAAGGGGCATCTGATGGACTGGGTGTGGGGTTGAAATATCGGCCTTCTGCGCATGCGCGGTGGCCGAAGGGTATGGAAATAGCCGTTTTGAGATGTAGGGGAGCCCCTAGTGGACCGATGAGGTCGAGTGAGGTATCAAAGTGAAGCATTCATGAAGGGGCATCTAATGGACTGGGTGTGGGATTGAAATATCGGCATTGTGCGCATGCGCGGTGGCCCAAGGGTATGCAAATAGCCGTGTTGGAGCTAGGGGAGCCCCTAATGGTCCAATGGGGTCGAGTGAGGTATCAAAGTGAAGCCTAGGTGAAGAGGCATTCAGGCAATGGGGTGGGTGCATGTACAATTTTTCCTGAAAAAAAAAAAACGGCAAACGGACTTTATCGAAAAACCTGGGAAAATGCCTATATGGGGTATGGGTGGTATATAGGTCGCCGGGCTTAACAGAGCTCGCCTGTCAATAGAGTTATCTCCCCCTAGTTCCAGGGTGGCTGTATGTAAAAATTTTCCTGAAAAAATACGGAATACGGACTTTATTCTAAATTACGGGAAAATGCCTATATGGGGTATGGGAGGAATAGGACCATCCTGGGAAACCTACTTCTCCACATTTGCGGTATAGGTTGTGGGGTCTCGTTTTCTTAGTCTCGTCAAAACAAACATGATAAGAAGTGTCCCGGAGCGAAACGGTGAAATTTTTGAAAAAAGTCACCGACCCTCATATAGTCCCATACTAGGGTATAGGACCGATGTTTGTCCCCCCTGGGAAACGTACTTCTATACATTTGCGGTAGGGTTGTTGTGGGGTCTCGTTTTACTCGTCTCGTCATGTAGAACACGATACGAAGTGTCCCCGTGCGAATCGGTGAAATTTTTGAAAAAGTACGATATAGCCCCATATAGACATATATATATAAATATATATTCCCATACTGGGGTATAGGTTCAATGTTTATCCCCCTGGGAAACGTACTTCTATACATTTGCGGTAGGGTTGTGGGGTCTCGTTTTACTCGTCTCGTCATTTAGAACACGATAGGAAGTGTTGCTGAGCGAATCGGTGAAATTTTGAAAAAAGTCACCGAGGCCTGGGTAGGCCCATAGGCCTATACTGCATGGCTATGGGTGTATAGGCCCATACGGGGTGGACATGTTGGAGTCTAGGTGAGTCCCTAATGGTCCAATGGGGTCGAGTGAGGTCTTATTTTGAAGCTCTCGTGGAGGAGCACTTGACTACACTAATGTTTCGTCCGTGTTCAATAGTCTGCGCATGTGCAGTCTGGCCGTAGTATAGAAAACAGGCATTTTGGGTGCTATGTAGGGGTGTGTTTGGGTTAGAGATGAGCTAATCACGGTTCGAATGGGTCGTGTGAGGTGTCAAAGTGAAGCTTGTGTGGGGTAGAGTCAGAATGGTGTGTTTTGAATGCATGTCGCGTTAATCTGCGCATGCGCAGTTGGTTGTAGTAAGTAAAGTGGCCATTTTGGGGCGGTGAAGGAAGGTATTTGGGGTCGAGATGGGCTATTCACGGTTCGAATGCGTCCTGGAAGGTGTCATCTTGTAGTTCTCGGGGTGTACATTCCGATTTGAGGATGTTCGCGTCATCTGTGACGTCATCGGTACGAGTAGTAGCGAAAGTGGACATTTTCGGGCAGTACATGAAGGTATTTGGGGTCGAGATGGGCTATTCACGGTTCGAATGCGTCCTGGAAGGTGTCATCTTGTAGTTTTCGGGGTGTACATTCCGATTTAAGGGATGTCCGCGTCATCTGTGACATCATCAGTGACGTCATCAGTACGAGTAGTAGCGAAAGGGGGCATTTTGGGTGCTATGTAGGGGTGTGTTTGGGGTAGAGAGGCACCATCCTTGGTTCGAATGGGTCGTGGAGGGTGTCAAAGTGAAGCTTGTGTAGGGTAGAGTCAGAATGGCGTGTTTTTGAATGCAAGTCGCGTCAATCTGCGCATGCGCAGTTGGTTGTAGTAAGTAAAGTGGCCATTTTGGGGCAGTACATGAAGGTGTTGGGGTAGAGAGGGACCATCCTTGGTCCGAATGCATCGTGTGAGGTGTCATTTTGTTGCTCTCGGGGTGTACATTCCGATTTGAGGGATGTCCGCGTCATCTGTGACGTTATCGGTGACGTCATCGGTACGAGTAGTAGCGAAAGTGGACATTTTCGGGCAGTACATGAAGGTATTTGGGGTCGAGATGGGCTATCCTTAGTCCGAATGCGTCGTGTGAGATGTCATTTTGTAGTTCTCGGGGTGTTCATTCCGAGTTGAGGCATGTCCGCGTCAGCTGTGACGTCATTGTTGACGTCATCAGTACGAGCAGTAGCGAAAGTGGACATTTTCGGGCAGTACATGAAGGTATTTGGGGTCGAGATGGGCTATTCACGGTTCGAATGCGTCCTGGAAGGTGTCATCTTGTAGTTCTCGGGGTGTACATTCCGATTTGAGGATGTCCGCGTCATCTGTGACGTCATTGATGACGTCATCGGTACGAGTAGTAGCGAAAGTGGACATTTTGTGGGTGCGTGGGGGTGAGTTTGGTGTAGAGATGGACCATCCGCTGTGCGAATGCGTCGTGCGAGGTGTCATCTTGTAGCAACGCCCACCAACGCCATTCTTAATGCTTCAACGCCCAGGTGAAATAGCTCAGAAGCTCTGATATTCCATGGAATTGTCACTAATTCTTCGAAATGCAGTGACGCCAGTCGACGCCCGTCGTTACACCTTAACACTCTAACATAACACCATGATATAGACCGGACAGAGAACAACATCAGCAACAACAACAATGATCACACATAAGAGAACAACAACAACAAGAATTTTTTTTTCATATAGTTTATTCTCCCCAATGTTACATCATACCCACGTTGGGGGAGCCGCGTTGGGTATATTTACAATTCAAGAATATTCTTGTCCAATCAGAGGCCACCATTTGCATCTGTCATATTCGTTCCTGTCCGTTAGATGTATTCTCGGCTACTCTTGTCCAATCAGAAGTCGCCATTTCAGAAAGTTCCATCTTCGGCCATGTTCGCTCTGAACCGTTTGTTCTAATCGTCATCGGAGAGGCCAGGATACCGTTGAGGAAACATATCCTCAGATAGTTGTTTGCGCATTCTGAGTATCTATCAGTGCATGGGTGAATACTTTCATCCGATGGGGGTGGTGGGTCAGTTTAACCACGAAGAACGTAACATTGGTGACCCTCTCCTCTATCCACTTAGTGTTGGGACGCTGTTCATAGGCCCATTCTAAGGGATCCACAGTGTCCAGTTGGGTCAGCATCGTCTCTAGCGACGCCCGATTGGTGATTGTGAAAGGATGGTCGTACACTGGGTTGATGGCACTGGAATAGAAATAGCACAATTCACGCGTCATCTTATGGCATAAGATGTACCCAAATACTACATTTAATGTGAAGGACGTAGGTTGGTCATTGAAGATGGCTTCCACGTAGCTGTGTAGACGGGCGAGGTCGGTCAGTCGGAAATTGTACAAGTCCAATATAGGGCGATGACGGTGGAAGCAGTGTCGGATCATGGACCAATGGCGTCGATACATCTCACTCACTGGATGATCTTCGTGTAAGAGATCGCTGGGAACATCCACCGCATCTTCCAGAAAATGTTCGTTGTTGTCAGGCGTATGACTGGAAACAGTGATGCTAGGGACCGGCTGGATATCTAGGCTCTTCTGAGCTGTGGGTATAGGCGGGTTCTCCGTGATCGCATCACCAGTGGCATTCTCCTCCCCGGGTTCATCTTCAGTGGATCTGTCCCTCCTGGGTACCTCTTTAGTGGAAAGTTGTCCCTCATGCCGTGGTGATGCACCATGAATCAAACGCTCATGCCGTTTTAACTGACTGGGTCGTTTGAAGGGTTGACCACATTCTTCGCATGGACGCTTGGATGGCCCATGAATTGAACGTTCATGGCGCTGTAAATGATCTGGGCGCTGAAACGACAGTGTAGGCCTACATATCGTACAGCTATACCGGGCAGTTCCATCGTGCTTGGTAGCCTCATGGCGGCGCAAGTCGTGCCGGCGAGTGAATGATTTCGAGCACGTAGTACAAGTGAACATCTTGGTGGTTGACAGAGTGTCTGATGAAACGGCCAGGCCGTTTCCTTTTCATAGCAAGCTAGCTGTTGATCTATTTTTAGCACAATCCGTTCTAAACTAGTGGAAAACCCCTATCACGTCTAGCCAAAAGGGCTAATATCGGTCCCCGGGCTTATTGGGATCTGCCTATCAAGTCAATGGGGTGATGTGAATAACAACAAGTTCAGCAATGTTCATACAGTTTATTATCTCCAATGTTACATCATACCCAGGCTGGGGGAGCCGCCCTGGGTATGTTTAGTATGTTCGCATTCGAAATATCAAACACCGTGTTTTATTATTCAACGCATCGTCACATCAGGCACAAGTGTTTACTGAGCTCAAGTCAACGATCAGCATGTAGACATAGAGTATGTACGGCATGTTGTGGTATTCATCAGTGCATGGGTGACGCATTCACCCGATGGGTTGATTGGTCGTCTTGGTCACGGAAAACGTAACATTGGTCACCCTCTTTACCACCCATTGTGTGTTGGGTCGTTGTTGTTGGGCCCCTCTCAAGGCATCCAATTGTTCCACTTGGTCCAGCATCATCTCTAGTGACCTCCGGTTAATGATGGTAAACGGTTGGTCGTACACTGGGTTGAAGGCACTGGAATAGAAATAGCGCAATTCACCCGTCATCTTATGGCATAAGATGTACCCAAATGCTGCATTTAATGTGAAGGCCGTTGGTTGGTCATTGAAGATGGTTTCCACGTAGCTGCGTAGACGGGTGAGATTGGTCAGTGGGAAATTGTAGATATCTTGAATAGGGCGATGACGGTGGAAACAGTGCTGTGTCATGGTCCAATGGCGCCGAGAGATGTCACTCTCTGGATGATATTCGGGTAAGAGATCGCTAGGAACATTTATGGGCTCGTCCAGAAAATGTTCGATGTATGACGTATGACTCGAAACCGTAACGGTGGGGTCCGGCCGGAAATCCAGGCTCTTCCCAACTGTAGGTATAGGCGGGCTCTCCGTCATTGCATCACCAATGGCGTTCGTCTTCCCGGGCTTATCTTCAGTGGGTCTGACCTTCCGCGGCTCCTCTTCAGTAGGAAGTTGTCGCCAAAACCGTGGTGACGGACCATGGATCAAACGCTGATGCCGTTTTAACTGACTGCGTCGTTTGAAGAGTTGACCACAATCCTTACATTGTTCCGTCGCGTCCTCGTGGAATGAACGTTCGTGGCGCAGTAATGCATCTTCCCGATTAAATGACCGTGCGCAGGTTATACAAGTATACAGTCCATCGTTGTGGGTGGAGGTCTCGTGGCGTCGTAAACTATCTAGACGAGTAAACTTCTTCTGGCAAGTTGTGCAAGTGAACATCTTGGTGGTTGACAGGGTGTCTGATGAAACGGCCAGGCCGCTTCCCTTTTATAGCACGCTAGCTGGTGATCTATTTTTAGCACACTCAGTTCAATTATCCCCAAGTCGAGAGCCGAGCCGTGACATCTTCGGTAACCTCCGTGTCTCTTTGGGCACCTCAAAGCCTGTGGAGCTCAGAGCTCGGAAGTGACATTTGCATATGACCTCTGCGAGGTCACAGGGCAATGAAGGATGGTATTTGGTGTAGAGATGGACCATCCTTGGTCCGAATGCGTCATGGGAGGTGTCATGTTGTAGCTCTCGGGGTGTAGACCCCAATTTTAGGGATAACCACAGCATCTGTGACGTCATTGGTGACGTCATCAGTACGAGTAGTAGCGAAAATGGGCATTTTTTAGCAGTGAAGGAGTATACACTATGTACAAATAGAATACAGGTGGTATGTACAAATAGAATAGTAGTGGTATGTATAAGGTACAAAAAAAAATTCTGTCAGGAGTAGGATTCGAACCTACGCCAGCTCTTCGCCGACCAGCACTTAATACCGGCGCCTTAGACCACTCAGCCATCCTGACTGTTTACAGTTTTTAACTCGTGTATCAACAGTTATATAGTGTGTTCGACATTTTTTCACAAGTCCAAGTAAGTAGTGCTCACACCATCGGCCAGGACTTTCCATTTCGGGTAAAAGAAAGTAAAGGCGTCTCGTTGCTGGATGTACGTCCGCATTTCGGATGCTCTTGGAACTCGGCGCTTCGGAGCTCTTGGAGCTCCGGAGCTCATGGAGCTCCGGAGGTCATGGAGCTCCGGAGGTCACTTCCGCTTCCGTTCACGTGACCGGAACTGACCTTTGACCCCGGCGCGCA
>JAVTVY010040099.1:0-18864 GCA_036873755.1 Hanleya hanleyi | reverse complement strand
ATACAAATCTAGAGAGCTATGATGGAAAAGCTCTAACAACTCGTATACTGGTAATTGGTGAGCTGTTTCGCTGTGACAACTCGTACATTGGAGATTGGTGAGCTGTATCGTCGTCAGATGTAAATGACGGCAATTAACACAAAAGACTAGACTGTAAGGCCCGATGTCGACCCAGCATCAACTTCCTACAAATCCCAACATATATCATAGACCAAAAGGTCTGTACAGGGGGCGGGCCTCGGGGACGAAACGTCCACCAGTAGAATCTCGCCATATACAGGTAAAAATTACAACACATATAAGGGAAGTGGGAAGAGGTGCCGACATACTGACTGCGTCACATGACTTCACAGAATAGTCTTCTGGTTAACCTATTCTAAAGCACATACCAAGAATCCAACGATTCGTGATATGTGTTGTATCTCAGGTACGCTTTTATTGTACTTGTTCATGTGGCAACTTGGATGATATGACCACACGGCCCCTAGCACCGGCATAAGCGGTATTAGATACAAATCTAGAGAGCTATGATGGAAATGCTCTGACAACTCGTATACTGGTGATTGGTGAGCTGTTTCGCTGTGACAAGTCGTACATTGGAGATTGGTGAGCTGTATCGTCGTCAGATGTAATGACGGCATTTAACACAAAAGACTAGTCTGTAAGGCCCGATGTCGACCCAGCATCAACTTCCCACAAATGCCAACATATATCAAAGACCAAAAGGTCTGTACAGGGGGCGGGCCTCGGGGACGAAACGTCCACCAGCAGAATCTCGCCATATACAGGAAAAAAATTACAACACATATAAGGGAAGTGGGAAGAGGTGCCGACATACTGACTGCGTCACATGACTTCACAGAATAGTCCTCTGGTTAAACCATTCTAAAGCACATACCAAGAATCTAACGATTCGTGATATGTGTTGTATCTCAGGTACGCTTTTATTGTACCTGTTCATGTGGCAACTTGGATGATATGACCACACGGCCCCTAGCACCGGCATAAGCGGTATTAGATACAAATCTAGAGCTATGATGGAAATGCTCTGACAACTCGTATACTGGTGATTGGTGAGCTGTTTCGCTGTGACAACTCGTACATTGGAGATTGGTGAGCTGTTTCGTCGTCAGATGTAAATGACGGCATTTAACACAAAAGACTAGTCTGTAAGGCCCGATGTCGACCCAGCATCAACTTCCCACAAGTGCTAACATATATCAAAGACCAAAAGGTCTGTACAGGGGGCGGGCCTCGGGGACGAAACGTCCACCAGCAGAATCTCGCCATATACAGGAAAAAATTACAACACATATAAGGGAAGTGGGAAGAGGTGCCGACATACTGACTGTGTCACATGACTTCACAGAATAGTCTTCTGGTAAACCTATTCTAAAGCACATACCAAGAATCTAACGATTCGTGATATGTGTTGTATCTCAGGTACGCTTTTATTGTACTTGTTCATGTGGCAACTTGGATGATATGACCACACGGCCCCTAGCACCGGCATAAGCGGTATTAGATACAAATCTAGAGAGCTATGGTGGAAATGCTCTGACAACTCGTATACTGGTGATTGGTGAGCTGTTTCGCTGTGACAACTCGTACATTGGAGATTGGTGAGCTGTATCGGCGTCAGATGTAAATGACGGCATTTAACACAAAAGACTAGTCTGTAATGTCCGATGTCGACCCAGCATCAACTTCCCACAAGTGCCAACATATATCAAAGACCAAAAGGTCTGTACAGGGGGCGGGCCTCGGGGACGAAACGTCCACCAGCAGAATCTCGCCATATACAGGAAAAAATTACAACACATATAAGAGAAGTGGGAAGAGGTGCCGACATACTGACTGCGTCACATGACTTCACAGACTTCTTCTGTCTGCTACAGAAGCACATGGGTATTACCCACGCCAGTGTTAGTCAGCATCACGTCGATAACCTAGGGTTAGTTGATTTGTCTGTGGTTCAAATTAATGTTTCCCAGAGGTGTCGTTTGTCTAAACGAATGACCAGTGTGTAACAATATGGGTATGGGATATAGATGTGGAGCAATCGCCTTTTCTGAATCCAAGCAATGATTATCATGGTCGCATCACTCCAAGTCATGGTTTGTCCATCAAACCCCTGGTACCGTATGGTGTATACAGACCTGAACTCTGGAGGATGGATCAGTTGTTTTTCTTACACTTGCGAATGAACTGGCAAAAGTATCTATGTGAAGTGATACCTTATATTATTAATATTTTCGCCGGTTCACTCGTGATGGTAACAGTAATAATAATAATCTGTATTTAAATTCGATAACCCCATAGGAACAAGCCTATTTTCATGGGGGTCGAAGGCTAAAACAATTGACATCATACAGCACAAACAATATATAAAGGATAAAACAGATAGAATACATTAATATTATATAAACTGAATTGAACACTTGCCTATTACTCAGATATTTAAAGCAAGTATATACAGTAAAACAGAGATAAAGTTTTCAGTATTTTACAAATTCTAAAAAAGCACACCGTTTGATAGGGAAAAGGATTCGTGAGAAAAAAATAAAATAAAAAATGAAATAATAATAATAATAATAAATAAATAGATTATAATAATAAAAAATAAAAAAAATTCTATAGCACCAACTGGCTGCATAAGACCAAAGAAATAACTCGTCATAGAGAAAAAAAAAAAATTTCATGAACTTTGTACAACTTCGTTTAAAAGCGCCGAAAGATGGTGCTTTTTGTATGCTGAGAAGTAATTCATTAAAAAGGCGGGCTCCGTTTACTCTAAAAGACTGTTTGTACAATCCAGTCCTTGCGAATGGAATATTTAATATTTGTTTTGCGGAAGATCTTAATGTCCTACCACTTTAGTGATACTTAAAAAAATCTGACATGTATGAAAAATATCTCTAAACATCTACGTGGAACAGATGTTTACATTAACGAGCAATTTCCCCCGGAAATATTGGAATAAATACGTCTAGGCCGCCAACTATCTGCAAGAGATTCAACAAGAGAGCCACCTTACCAATACCATGGATGGGCCGGTAACCGCAACAGGGAAGGGACACAGAGACCAGGAACGAGGAATGTTGACACCAACTTCATCACAGAGAATAGCTACAGGGTGATCGAAGACAGTCAGAGTGGTGAATAGGTGAGAGAGATGGAGCAGAACCGCAGTTATCCTAGCGGACCTAGGCCAACATAGGCCAGGCATGGAGTACGAGCGAGCCAACTAAAATAACAAGGCTCGAATGAATGCTCACGTGACTTATCTCTACTAATATTAAATGTATGTGGACTGATACATCGAGTAAAATACAAGGACTTTAGACGACAGATATGCCAAAATGGTATTGTATTGTAAGGTAAACCTAAAATTGATGATGCTGATTTAGACGGACTAGAAGAAGACTTCGAAACTCTAGGGTATAAAGTTCATCTTAAATATAGGCAAAACATTTCTTCTCGCAGATCGGGTGGTTTGGTAACCTGTGTGAAACTATCACTATCTCGTCGGTTATTTATTTGAGCTCGGTCTGTGAAAATGTACACTGGTTCCAGATAGACATCCTTAACGCTAATAAAAATGTATTATTGGGGAATGTTTATGTTCCACCTTCAGATTCTAAATACTCATCGATTGATAAATTTAGCGAGATTGAAAGCGAACTAATAGAATTGCGTGGTGCTACTTATGATGATTTTGTGCGTTTTGATGAGTATGTGTGTTCGCAAAATTATTTGGATGATGAGGCGATTAACATTATGGGAGATGTGACTCAGCTCACTGACAAGGGTGTGTCAGAAGACAGAGTCTCTTGTGACACACATAGAATAGACCCTTATGGTCGTCGTTTGCTAGAATTGTGCAAATCTCATGAGTATCTTTATCCTGAACGGTAGAGTTGGTTCAGACAAAGGGGTAGGGAAATCCACCACAACTAATCAAACGGTTGTTGATTACGTAATATGTTCCTCAGAAATATTAACTTTACAATTATTTCATATTCAAGATTTTAATCCGTTCTTCTCGGACATCCATTGTGCCTTTGAATTGCGCATATCTACTGTTGGTCATAGAGCTAACCTCATAACTGTGGATATTAAGGGCGACAACTCAAGTGCGCCCAAAGGATTCACGAGAGAGAAGGAATTCGAATATTATCAGGAATTTGATATAGAACATATTGAACAATTGATTAATAACTTAGAATCTGATGTAAACACAGAGGACATTGTAAATAATTTGACTGCTTTGTTTGAAACCAAATCTAAATTAGTGATATGGTTTAACTCAGAGTGTTAACATAAACTGGTAAATCATATTCTGTTAACTCGTATGTTGATCTTAGTTGTTCTACTACAAACTGTATTTATTTAGTTTCCTGTAAGAAGTGTGGTCAACAGTATGTTGGCAAGACCACCCAAAGGCTCCATCTTAGGGTGAACGGTCACAGAAAATCCGTTAGGAAAAAGCAATTGCTTATAGGTAGGCATTTTTCTGGACCCGACCATGGCTGGGATAACTTTAGTATTCAGATCATAGACGTCGTCTATCCATCTACCAAGGATTCCCCCTTTGGATTTGAGAGAAAAATCCGAGAGCGGGAATTATTCTGGATGCTAGAACTTGGGTCAGTGTTTCGGTTTGGTTTAAATGATAATGTCAGTGGGTTCGGCAATGCTACAAACCGCCGTTCAAATATATCCAACATCACCCAACTATTTAAACCCCATCAACGGAGACAACGCAGCCATGGTTGGCGAAAGTTTAATAGTTCGATGATTCACGATCATATCACTTTAAATTACTTAGTGGGTTTAACTAACACACCCAATAGTATACATAGCTTACGTACAGTTCTGTATGCGTTACCTCTGAGAGCTTTAGATCAAATTGCCAGAGATATACAACAATCTGCGTCTTTAGGAAATATAATACCATCAAAAATCATTAAAGTATGTCAAGACATAGCGTATTATCGGTTGTATCGTCCAGTGAACATAATCGAAACATCTCAAGATCGGCTTGCATTTCATATAAGTACACTAAATGTATAGCCACCAAAATATTCAATTACTCCAATGCTGTCCAGGAGTTTGACTGGAACTTATACACGTCAGGAGGCTATAGTTGTGATTGTGAATCGTCGAACTTTATCTATACACCATGCAAACATATTGTGACTGGTGACCTTGATGTGGTGAGTGATAAGGATCTGAAATTACTCCTGATGAAAGCACCTAAATATAGAGAGCCAAGAAGAATAAATCTGAAGGCTGACCAGAAGATAGTCCTGTCTGCATTGGAACAGTACGTTATTGATTGGTCTAAGCGAGAAAAAGTTGAACCTACAGTACTCGCTGATTGGCTGGACCTCGCCAAGAGCAAGGTCGTTGGCGCAATCCGCCATATTGACAGAAGTAATCTTCCCCAAGCAAAACAAGTACTGAGAAACCTCAATTCGCAAGCAGTTCTAGCAAATCTCCAGAGTAAATTCGTCATAGTCCCAGCAGACAAAGCTCCGAATAATATAATATTGGTATCATTTCTTCTAACTCATGCCAGATAAACGCTTCACGCTATTATTTTACCGTGATCGACACCTTGGTCAACCAATGTGGGTATATATGATTACTTGACAATGATTTGACGTTTATATTATCTTGGTACTCTGTTTTTTTTTCTACCCGCAATATGTTTCCAACAATGCAACATATTCTTAAATATTTTACGGCTATTTATAGGAGTCTCGGGAGTCCCATAGTAGAATACCTAGCTTTTATATAGTTTATTGTAATTCAAGTCAAGGCCAACACAATGAGGACGATGGCTATCTGTTGAATGCGGGATCGGATACTCGTTTTTATACATACACCTCAGTATACATGTGCATGTGCCCCGCTCCAATTTTGGCTCTAATTTTATATCGTGTATCGTATGCTCATAAAATAGGAAAACACAATTTGGAATAGTTCTATGTCATTCTCCCGAGCATGACGTATAATTTGCGTATGAATTGTATCTCTACATCACGAGCTATGGGACAACACATTTTGGTCGAAGGCAATCTGCTACTGTGTAAACAATTAAACAGATTTCAATATGAACTGTTTATTTTGGCTGCGACCTACCTGCCCTGCATGTTTTTTTTATATCCTATTTGCCTAAACCCGTCCAAAATATGTCACTCTCTTTATCAAAACCTTTCGAGTGGCGTATATATTATATTTCCACGTCGCACGGTTATCGAGTTATAGAAACACGGACGAACAGACAGACAGATATTACAGCGTTGATAGGTATAGGCAAATATACCCAGTGTATACTACATACCGGTAATATTTTATTTATTTATTTTTCAAGAAGATGTGATCAATAAACTATACTAGTTTGCTCGTATCTTATAGTGTGACGAAAATAGTCTTTTAACATTACGGTCTTGGGTACAGAATCTGTGGAGCGCTTTTGAAAGTGGGAGGAGCTGAATAATAGCCATATACATTAGTTTAGGTCATGTTAGACCTAAAAATACTTCACTGTTAACATACATCCAAGCTGTACAATTGTTATCAGCATGATCAGGGTATACTAAATCGTGTGCGTGAGGTTCAGAGTTGTGAAATGCGGACGCCACATACAGACATGCCATCGGCCGATATCTTAACATACCGGCCTAGATTCAATCAAAATATTGTATTCGTGAAAAACACATTACCACGGTTGACGACGGTAGATGTTCCTCCAGTATTCTCACCAAATCTGCAAGTTGATCTTTCATTAGAAGAATTGCCATCGTCTGTGCTATGAACAGTTTACCACATAAAGGCCTACGGTTATATAATGAGGGCAATATAGGACAGAAAATTCATGCACGCCATGTACACGCCTGCGACAGCTTTAGTGTAAACATGGAGCTGGTCTGAACAAATACGAATACAGCTTTATTGAGGATGGAGTAGAAAAGCTATGGAAAGCCATCAGTGTCTTAACTAGGGGAAAACCCATATCAACTCGAGCCAAAAGAGCTAATATCGGTCCCCGGGCTTCTAGGGGCCTGCCTATCAAATCAATGGGGTGGGTGCATGTAAAATTAGGATTTTTTTCCGAAAATATAAAAAGCGGAATACGGAATTTACCCCTAAAATAGGGGGGAAACCCAACTCTAGCCAAGAGGGCTAATATCGGTTCCCGGGCTTATCGGGGCCTGCCTATCAAGTCAATGAGTGGGTGCATGTAAAATTAAGATTTTTCCCGAAACTATATTAAGCGGAACACGGACTTTACCCTTAAAATAGGGGAAAACCCCTATCAACTCTAGCCAAAAAGGCTAACATCGGTCCCCGGGCTTATCGGGGCCTGCCTATCAAGTCAATGGGGGGGGGGGTGCATGTAAAATTAGGATTTTTTCCCGAAAATATAAAAAAACGGAACACGGACTTTACCCCTACAATAGGGGTCTGTATTATACAATATAAGGGGAAATGCCTGTATGTCACGTGGCGGCCCCTAGTGTACCAAATTGGTCGTATGAGGTATCAATGTGAAGCATTCGTGAAGGGGCATCCGACGGGGTGGGTGTGGGGTTGGAATATGGTCATTCTGCGCATGCGCGGTAGACCAAGTGTATGGAAATAAACGTTTTGGGGTCTAGGGGATCCCCTAATGGTTCGATGGAGTCCGGTGAGGAACCAATGTGAAGCCTATTTTAGGGGGGCATCCGATGGGCTGGCTGTGGGGTTGAAATATCATCATTCTGCGCATGCGCGGTAGACCAAGGGTATGAAAATAGACGTTTTGGGATCGAGGGGGTCCCTAATGGTGATGGAGTTGTATGAGGTATCAATGTTAAGCATATGTGAGGGAACTTCCGCCTGGACTAGTGTCTCGGTCGTTGTCCACATTCTGCGCATGCGCAGACAGGGAATTGTGAGAAAAGGGTATGGAAATAGACGTTTTGGGATCTAGGTGAGCCACGAGTGGGCCGATTAGATCGAGTGAGGTATCAATGTAAAGCCTATGTAAGGGGGCATCTGATTGGACTAGTGCCTCGGCCGTTGTCCACATTCTGCGCATGGGCAGACAGGGAATTCTGGGGAAAGGGTGTGGAAGTAGACGTTTAAGGCCCGCCAACGCCAAGCTTAACGCTTCAACGCCCTGGTGAAATAGCTCAGAAGTTCGAAATGCAGTGACGCCCGGCAACGCTCGTAGTTACGCCTTAACGTTCTAACATAACGCCATGGCGCCATGATATAGACCGGAGAGAGAACAAGAACAACAAGGATGACACATAAGAGAACAACAACAACAAGATTTTTTTTCTTCTTTTTTTCATATAGTTTATTTTCCCTGAAGTTACATCATACCCACGCTGGAGGAGCCGCGTTAGGTATGTTTACATCTCAAAAAACTCAATGAGGCCGTTTGGTGCTGCATTCGTTGGTATCTTCTTCAGCCATTCGTCGCCATTTCCGAAAGTTCCATCTTTGCTCGGTGTGACCTGAGCGTCGTCGGGCAGGCCTGGATATTCTTCGGGTAGCATGTCCTGAAACAGTTGAAACAGCGCATTCTGATCGCATTTTCCAGGGCCTCGGTGGGTGGTAGTCCCATAGCCTCTTCCAAGTGACGCTTGGTCTTCATGATGGACCTGTGCGTGCGGTCGCCTTTCATTTCAAGTGGTAGTAAGGTATACAGTTCATAGATCGCCATGGCTGTTTTCCTGATGCGCGGGCGCATTTGGGTGTACGCCTTGTTGTAAATTATCCTCTCCGGCGGACTCGATCGCTGCAGCGAAAGTATTGATAGCTGCTGTCACAATACGACTCCAGAAGGTGGGTTCTGCATCACTTTCCACGGACGTAGGCTGACTATCTGAGGTCAAGCTCTCCGTATCACTAGATAAACTCTCAGCAATCTCTGTTTCGGTATCAGTCGATACACTCTCAGCAGTCTCTGTATCAGCATCCGCCTCAACGGACTCCTCGGAGTCTTCAATCCAATGTATATTTTTCTGGTGTCGCATCATATCGTAATGTCTGGTGAACGTGCGTTCGCACTCAGAGCAAGTATAAGCCATGTTGACGGTTGATCGTCGACTGTGCGTGTTTTTGGAAATACGCTTGCATTTATAGACAGTAACGCCCATCAACGCTTAGCTTAACACTTCAACGCTCTGGTGAATTAGCTCAGAAGCTCCGATTTTCATGGAATTGACACCAATTCATCGAAATGCAGTTACGCCCGTCAACGCACGTCGTTACGCCTTAACGCCCGTCTCAAGGCCTTAACACACTTTCTTAACGCTTTAACGTCGTTTAATGATGCGTTCGAACAAATGTTTCTTTTGTGCTATTGCTCTGACATACGCCACTTTCCAGTCCATGCCCGAGGTTTTCAACATCGATGCTGTTCTTTCAATTTCCTTATGCACTGGGTCCTTATCCAACAATTTCATATGGATAACGAGGTCGACATACCGCTGACGTAAAGCCCGTCGTAGTCTGGGGGCCAATTCAACCAATACATAAGGACTGATGAGGGACACACGTTCATTTTTATATGTACAGACACCATCACCGACACCACCACCACACATTACCACCACACACACACACACACACCACCACCACCACATTCCACCACCACCACCACCGCCATCACCGGGCGTTGACGGGCGTCAACGCCCGGTGGTGGAGGTGGAATCTCCTGTGTGGCAGATCTCTTGCATCGGAGCTCTTGGAGCTCAAAGCGTGTGGAGCTTAGAGCTTGGAAGTGACATTGCATATGAACTCTGTGAGGTCACTTTCGCTTCCGTTCACGTGACCGGAAATGACCTTTGACCCCTGCGCGCGCTAACAATATCGGATAAAAATTGCGCGCAGGGGTCAAAGATCATTTCCGGTCACGTGAACGGAAGCGGAAGTGACCTCACACATGTCATATGCAAATGTCACTTCCGAGCTCTGAGCCCCACACGCTTTGAGCTCCAATAGCTCCGATCCAAGAGCTCTGCCACACGGGAGCTCAAACCACCACCACCGGGCGTTGACGCCCGTCAACGCCCTGTGGTGGCGGCGGTGGTGGTGGTGGAATGTGGTGGTGGTGTGCCTTTGTGTGTGTGGTGGTAGTGTGTGGTGGTGGTGTTGATGGCGGGGTCTGTACATTGCGTTCAGGGGTCAAAAGTCAGTTCCGGTCAAGTGAACGGAAGCGAAAGTGACCTCACAGAGGTCATATGCAATGTCACTTCCAAGCTCTGAGCTCTACACTCTTTGAGCTCCAAGAGCTCCGATCCAAGAGATCTGCCACACGGGAGCTTCCACCACCACCACCGGGCGTTGACGCCCGTCATCGTCCGGTGGTGGCGGTGATGGTGGTGGTGGAATGTGGTGGTAGTGTGTGTAGTAGGAGTGTGTGTGTGTGTGTGTGTGTGGTGGTAGGGTGTGGTTGTGGTGTTGGTGATGGTGTCTGTACATATAAGAATGAACATGTGTCCCTCATCAGTCCTTATGTATTGGTCGAATTGGCCCCCAGACTACGACGGGCTTGACGTCAGCGGTATGTCGACCTCGTGATCCATATGAAATTGTTGGATAAGGACCCAGTCCATATGGAAATTGAAAAAACAGCGTCGATGTTGAAAACCTCGGGCATGAACTGGAAAGTGGCGTATGTCAGAGCAATAGCACAAAAGAAACATTTCTTCGAACGCATCATTAAACGACGTTAAAGCGTTAAGAAAGTGTGCTAAGGCTCTGAGTGCGAACACACGTTCACCAGACATTACGATATGATGTGACACCAGAAAAATATACATGGGATTGAAGACTCCGAGGAGTCCGTTGAGGCGGATGCTGATACAGAGACTGCTGAGAGTGTATCGACTGATACCGAAACAGAGATTGCTGAGAGTCCATCTAGTGATACGGACAGCTTGACCTCAGATAGTCAGTCTACGTCCGTGGAAAGTGATGCAGAACCCACTTTCTGGGATCGTATTGTGACAGCAGCTACCAATACTTACGCTGCAGCGATCGAGGACGCCGGAGAGGATAATTTACAACAGGCGTACACCCAAATGCGCCCGCGCATCAGGAAAATAGCCATGGCGATCTATAAACAGTATACCTTACTACCGCTTGAAATAAAAGGCGACCGCACGCACAGGTCCATCACGAAGACCAAGCGTGACTTGGAAGAGGCTATGGGACTACCACCCACCGAGGCCCTGGAAAATGCGATCAGAATGCGCAAACAACTGTTTCAGGACATGCTACCCGAAGAATATCCAGGCCTGCCCGACGACGCTCAGGTAAAAAAAACGAGCAAAGATGGAACTTTCTGAAATGGCGACAGACAAGAGCAGCCGAAAATACATCTAACAGACAAGAAGGAATATAACAGATACAGCGCCAAATGGCGGCCTGTGATTGGACAAGAGTTTTTTTTAGTTGTAAACATACCCAACGCGGCTCCTCCAGCGTGGGTATGATGTAACATTGGGGAAAATAAACTATATGAAAAACTGTTGTTGTTCTCTCATGTGTCATCCTTGTTGTTGTTGTTCTCTCTCCGGCCTATATCATGGCGTCAAGGCGTTATGTTAGAGCGTTAAGGCGTGACCACGAGCGTTGACGGGCGTCACTGCATTTCGAAGAATTATTGACAGTTCCATGGAATATCTAGAAAATCAGAACTTCTGAGCTATTTCACCAGGGCGTTGAAGCGTTAAGCTTGGCGTTGGCGGGCCTTAAACGTCTATTTCCACACCCTTTTCGCAAAATTCCCTGTCTGCGCATGAGCAGAATGTGGACAACGGCCGAGACACTAGTGCGGTCGGATGCTCCATCACATAAGCTTTACATTGATACCTCACTATGTCATGGGGTGGCGGAGAATTGTGCGACGGAATATATTGGTTGTGGTCAACAAAAATTTTCTTGTCCTCCCTCTCTCAAGGTTTTAGTTCTAAAGAAAACACTGGTCCTGGTGGACAATGACAGTCGAGAGTGAATTTCCTGCCCCTACTCCCACAGTGTCATAGTCCGAAGTAATACCTTTATCCCGGTCGACAATACATATCTTGCCGTCATTTTCGCAGTGTTTGGGTGCGAGCAGAAAACCTTGGTCCTGTTCCACAATGACAGTCGACAATAAATTCCTTGCCCTACTCATTTCCCGCTCTTACTTCCACCGTTTCCCCCCCCCCCCCGCTACTACTCTCGCAGTTTTAGACTTCAAAGGGAAACATTGGCCCAAAAAATATTTCTCGCCCCTACCCACATCTCGCTCTTACTCGCACAATGTTTTGGCCCGAAGGAAAACGTTGGTACTAGCTGACAATGACGGTCGACAATAAATTTCCCACAACTATTCTCACAGTGTGCGAGTCCGAAGGTAAACATTGGTCCTGTTTGACAATGACGGTCGACAATAAATATCCGGCCCTTAAGTTTGCAGTGTTTGGGTCCAAAAGGAAACTAGTCTCCAATGACGGGCGACAATAAATTTCTTGTCCCCACGCCGCACTGTTTTATTCGGAAGGAAAACATCGGTCCTAGTCGACAATGATGGTCGACAGTAAATTTCTCGCCCCTACTCATTTCCCGCTCTTACTCTCGCAATGTTTTAGTCCGAACGAAATCATTGGTCCAGGTTGACAATGACGGTCAGCAATAGATCTCTCGCAGTGTTTTGGTCGGAAGGAAAACCTTGGTCCGGATGGCAATGACGGTCGAAAATAAATTTCTCACCCCTAGTCATTCCCCACCCTTACACACGCAGTATTTTAGTCCAAAGGAAAACATTAGTCCTGGTCAACAATGGCGTTTGACAATAAATTTCTTTCCCCCACTCTCGCATTGTTGTAGTCGAAAGGGAAACCTTGGCTCTGGATGATATTGACGGTCGACAAGGAATTTCTTGCCCTCGCTCTCGCAGTGTTTTATTCGGAAGGAAAACTGTCCTGGATGATAATGACAGTCGATAATACATTTCTTGCCCTATAGGCTCTCGCAGTGTTTCAGTCTGAAGGAAAACATTGGTCCTGGTCGACGATAAATTCTTTGCCCTCACTTTTGCAGTGTTTTAGTCCGATAAAAACAACATCAGTCCTGGTCGACAATTCATTTCTTGCCCCTACTCCCGAAGTGTTTTAGTCCGAAGGAAAACATTGGTCCAGATCCACAATCACAGTTGACAATGAATTTCCCGCCCCTAATAGGCCTGCCTGTTGTGTTGCAGTCCGGAGGGGAAAAATGGTTCTGGTTTACGATAAATTTCTTACCACTAATCTGGTAGTGTTTTAGTCTTTTCCAAATATACATGTAATCTATCTGCAGGAAGTTCAGTTATTTTTCAACTCTTGTTAAACCAAGAAATATTATTGAGATTGAATGTGAAAGTAAAACATGCATCAGTAGAGATCCAAAAATGATAGGGCATTCAAATAAGCTGATAGGTACATGTATTTGCAATCATAAAAGTTGAGCTGTGTTAAGGTTTTCCACAGTCACGTTCATAATTTGTAAGTCCAGGTTAATTGGATGTCTAAACTCTAGATTTGAAACAGTAACTTTGCCTGTCGAATATCATCATCACGTGGTCTGAGCTTGGCTGGCTCATTTCCAGTCCACCTACAAGCTGTTGTTGATGCAGATCCTGCATAATCAGGTGGGCTCATCAAAATTGCAAACCCCAACAAAATTTTAAAACCCCAACATTCTGAAAACATATTGTGTGGACACCATGATGCAGGTACCACAGGTTTGTAGTATAATGTTAGATTTCCACATATTAGTCAACTGATTCTAACACCCAAACATATTGTTGGCCGATATGAATACCATTGTAGTGTTTCTAGAATTCTAATTGCTGCAGCGAACTGGATCGGTCAATCAGTATTTGAATATAATTTAATCTGATGATCTACTTCACTGAAGCACTTTGACCAAGTTTCTGCCTTGTTGATGAGTTTGACTTTACTGACCAGTGGGTCCCAGGTGTTCTCTGAAGCACAAAGAAAACTCCTGGTGTAGAACGGATGCGAGAAAACGTGTATCCAAATATTCGTTCCGGCTCTAATATAAAAATGAATTGAAATTATTGTTTGCATCAGCATTCCTTAGTTTATTTATTGTTCAGTTCTTGCTTAACCAAGAAATTCTATATAGACATGTCAAATGTCATTCTAATGATATACATACTAGTTGCTACATTATATGTATCTGTAGTTCTATCTTTCTACAAATTCATACATATTGGACTAACCAAGAATTGTTAAACCAAGAAATATAATGGTGTTAGTGAGTGCAGCTGATAGACACAGAGCTAAAATTCGTTATTTGTAATTCTCATTGCAACATATATGTACGTTTATTCAAGTCACATTTTCAAATTTAGTTCTTGTATCTACATTCCCAAGTTTAATTATTGTTCAACACTTCATTATTTTTACTATTATCTCTGGAGCACAAACCAAGATATGGTTTTGTTGGGTATAGTCTGTCAGCAGCGAGTTGCTAAATTTCAGTGCAGTCCAGCTCACTGTGAGCTTGCTAGTCTAACAAATTGTTTGAAATATAAGATGTGGCTATTTGGTGATTGAAGAAGTAAATCCATTAATATCACAGATCAGGTTGATCAACATTGGTAAAACTGGGCAGTGGATATTGTTCCATGGAAGCAGTCGAATAGCATGATCGGATTATTTGTCCTTGCGCAGAAATATGCGAGAGTAGTGTGGTGTGGGTGAGGGGGGTACAATGTTAATGTTTTGTCTTGCATATATCCTTCGCCGTTTAGCCATGTAATGAGTGCTTTCAGTGGATAAATCAGTCTGTGTAGTACATGCGACTCATTCCACTTTTCTGTCATCTAATCGTAGCAGGTACAGCTTATAGTGATCGTCAGCGAGCTGTGGCAGAAACCGTCAGTACAGATTTCAAAAATCGGTCTAGTTATTTTATCTTCATAAATGGTCCACCCCTTCAGGGCCTCATTTTACACGTGCTATGAAATTGATCTACAGTATACATGTTTCAAAAAATGTTAATTGCTTTGAATTCTTTCTATTTTTCCCCCTCTCTTTCGGGACAATATTGGTGCTGTATATGCCAAAGTACATCCATCCACCGGTTACTCTGGGGATCAAATCCTGGGAGGAATATCTGGAAGATACATTCTCCAGGCTCTGAAACTGTGACCCGTGTAGTGGTGTTTTAGTCTAGACTACTCACTGCAAATTATCTGATTAAATATGGTACGTTTAATCTTGCACAGTTCAACTTTCGTTTTTCGTTTTTGGTTTCTGAAAATCAAAAATTGAAATTTGACCGTCAATTTCAAATTTTCGTTTTTTGTTTCTGTGATCTCAAAATCAAAAATTGAAATTTGACCGTCAATTTTCAATTTTCGTTTTTTGCTTTTGTGATCTCAAAATCAAAAATAGAAATTTGACAGTCAATTTTCAATTTACGTTTTTCGTTTTGCTTCACGCAAAAATGAAAATCAAATATTGAAAATTGCCTCGACTTGTCCGTTTTGCGTTTTTTTTAGCTTAACTTTGACGTATCAATGTTAAGTTCGCACGTAGACGGGTTATGATGTCGCTTTCCGGTTCGACGAGTAGAATAGAAAACGCAAATCGTGTCGTATAAGTGGTGTGGAGCGTCAGAGGCATGTGGCCCACCAGGCCATGCTCGGGCGCCAGTGCATTGGTCGATTTGTTAGGGTATCTATACATTGCCTTGGTTAGTTGCCCACGGTATAATTCTGAATAAAAAAAATCAAAGGGCATTCTCTAAATCAAACTAATTATAAAACAGGCTCAGCTAGCTCATTACGCCAATCCACTAGCTGCACGATTTGAGATGTGACATCGCTGGCATAACTTTGATGTCAGGCTGAAATCGACATCGAGAGTCAAATCAAAAATCGGCGGCTTGGGATACCGACTAGCTAACTCAAAATAACCTCGGGGGATGACATTTTCGAGATTGAGGCCACGACTCAACAACTCACTCGAATCATCAAAAATGTCCAGGTAAACCCTGTGCGAGGATTCGCGATTTACCTGTTCTCATTGGTTATTGGCATTGAGGCCTGAGCCAATCAGGACGTAGTCTTAAACTTTCTCATTTCTAAAAATAGATGTTTAGAGCGCTACGAAAGCGAAAAGCATTCATGCACACACGCGCTATTTGTTATTGATTTAAAATATAATACTTCAATAAGAGTAAGCATCGCGGTGATGGGCTGCGAAATCCGTATATGGCTCGTAAACCACCATTTCGAACACGTTTGATGCTAGGCGACTGAATGCTTCAACCCTTCTAATCTAATGGTCTAATCTCCATTCTCTATTTGGGAACCTGGAACGTTGGAGCGTTCAGATGCCAGTCAACGTTCAGCGTCAAAAACGCTTCAACGCTTTAAATGCTCGTGTCAAACGCATCGACGCGGGAAGTTACGTTGGGGGGTTATGATTAGGGTACCCACGTAGTTATTGTACTACCCTACTTTACTGAAACTCCCATGTGTATCAACCCCGTTGTTCTCCATATAATGCTTCACACCTGCTGCGCGAATGCCTACTCGCTTCTGCACATGCGCAGTTGGTTCATCATAATCTAGCTCGAATGCCTGGCTCCAGGGATCTATAGTGTAGTGAAACTCTCATATCTTTCCCC
The DNA here is from genome assembly GCA_036873755.1 of Hanleya hanleyi. NCBI lineage: Eukaryota > Metazoa > Mollusca > Polyplacophora > Lepidopleurida > Hanleyidae > Hanleya > Hanleya hanleyi. Next base: position 2,163 of record JAVTVY010040099.1, on the reverse strand, counting down.
CTACTGGTTTTCCATATTATGCTCCACACCTGCCTAAACTTTCCGATTTGCGCTTTCCATCCTACTCCTCGGACCGAAAGTGACATAAGCCTTGCGCGTGCGCAGTTAACATTGTCACGTCAAAGCTGAAATCAAAAAACGAAAAACGGACAAGTCGAGGCAATTTTCAGTATTTGATTTTCATTTTTGCGCGAACTAAAACGAAAAACGAAAATTGAATATTGAATGTCAAATTTCAATTCTTGATTTCGAGATAATAATAAGAAATTTCTTGATGAAAAGAATACCAACACTTTAGACGAAGCAGCCCGATTTGCTGATGAATAAGCTCTGACACACAAATTATCATTTGTCAATGCTGTTAAGCCCAGTTCATTCCAGTCTAACAGCTTAGGTAACAAATCCAGTTCTTTCTCAAGGCCTAAAACTTTTAACCCCAGTTACAACGGTCAAGGGTCAAACACAAAGTCTCAGTCACCCACTTTTAACACTCAAAATAAGTCTCCCGTTTGCAGCTACTGTGAAAAGGACGGCCATTTGATGGCGAATTGTTTTAAATTGAAAAGAAGACAACAAGATCAAGCCTTTCAAAGGCCTAGTGGTTTCCTCACTCCAAGATCTGTACCCAAGCAGGTTAGTGACGTTAATATGGCCAAGGGCACTGTTCCTATTAGTTCTATCAAGGATGAGGTTGACATTTTTTCAAATCCTGTTATGGAGACTTTTGAACCATTTATCCACAACAGTTTTGTATCACTTTCAATTCTTCATCTGCAGGCAGTAATGTCCTGATTAAAGGGGTAGATTCGGTAAATTATACACCCATTCCGCTCCATAACGTTCACCTGTCTTCCAACTTGATTTCTGGACCTGTTACGGTGGGTATTAAAGGTAGTTTACCGTTTGAGGGTGTTCAATTACGTCTTGGCAATGAATTTGCGGGAGATAAGGTCGGGGTTAACCGATTGTAACTGACAAGCCTTGTTTGGATCAGATTCATGATCCAGTTTGAGACGAAATTCAAAGTTTGTATCCTTCTTGTGCAGTTACTAGAGCCATGAGTAAATTGGCTGAAAAGTCTCTTAAAGATTACGTCATCGATGACGTTTGTTTGGCCAACACCTTTGTGTGTTTAAATGATGAGGCTGATAAGCCACATTTGGATAGCAAATTGGAATGTTCTAATGAAAAAATTTCAAAATCACAGCTGTTTAATGAACAGCATAGGGACAAGGACATTTCCAACTTATTTGACAGGGCAGTAGATGAGTGTGATGAAACTCAAGAGCCTGTGTGTTATTTTTGTGAGAATGGTGTTCTTATGCGCAAATGGCGACCGCCAGATGTGTCACCTGATGATGAGTGGGCAGTTAAGTATCAGATTGTGGTACCAAAGTCATATCGTTTAGATATCCTCAGACTAGCCCATGAAACACCTCTTTCAGGCCATTCAGGTGTTAACAAAACATACTACAAAACTCTAAATCATTCCTATTGGCCAAATTTAAAGAAAGGTATTGTTGAGTTTTGTAGGTCATGCCACACATGTCAAATGGTAGGAAAACCAAACCAAACCATACCGAAGGCCCCTCTACAGCCAATCCCTGCATTTGGGAAAGCCTTTAGTAAGGTGATTATATACTGTGTCGGTCCATTACCAAAAACAAAGTCAGGCAATCAATACATGTTAACAATCATGTGTGCTTCAACCAGGTTCCCTGAGGCCATTCCTTTACGGAATATTAAGGCAAAAACTATTGTTAAGGCCTTAGTTAAGTTTTTCACACTTGTCGGCCTACCCCAGTCTGTTCAGTCTGATCAGGGATCTAATTTCATGTCAGGAATCTTCCAACAAGTCATGCATGAATTGGGAATAAAGCAGTACAAATCATCTGCATACCACCCAGAAAGCCAAGGCGCATTAGAAAGATTCCACCAAACATTAAAGAACATGATTAGGACTTATTGTTTTGACACTGAAAAAGACTGGGATGAAGGCATACATTTGTTATTGTTTGCTGTTAGAGAGTCTGTTCAAGAGTCTTTAGGCTTCAGTCCATTTGAATTAGTCTTTGGTCATACCGTTAGAGGACCCCTTAAACTGCTGAAGGAAAAGTTCCTAGACAGTGATCTTGACTCATGTAGTCTCTTACAATATGTGTC
>JAVTVY010040098.1:0-17917 GCA_036873755.1 Hanleya hanleyi | reverse complement strand
TCACCCGGTTGAAGATCTGTAAACGAGAATGAGAGGGTGAATAAGCCGCATTGTATGGTTTCCTTGGAACATGCCTGGCAAGCACATGAAAGTTTCCTTTGGCAGCACACCATGCCAATCTGCGCATTAATCTCATGATGGGCTGCCAACGTGAACGTCCCTTCTGAATAATCTGAATGGTCAACTGATCGACACAGTGGAACACTATACGCTTAGACTTCCAGCTGTTTCCCCAGAGAACAATAGCTACAACGATTGGGTATAGTTCACGAAGAGGCCCCATCATAGGTGTTTCAGGTAGCTGTTTGATTTCATCTGGCCAGGTGTCGTGAAACCAACTACCCTTGTAGTAACCGCCGAAGTCTGTAGGAGAACCATCTGTGAACAAATGCATGTCTGATGCATTTGTACTCTCACTTTCTAGGAAAAAACTAATGCCATTCCATTCGGTGAGGTACTTGTGCCACATTTGTAAATCAAGACGACACTCATGTGACAAGGTAACTCGGTGGTTAAGCTCCTTCACTGATGAAGACAAGGAAATCAGATATGAAATGAATGATCTCCCAGCAGGTATCACTCTACAGGCGAAATTCAAATGCCCCAAAACACTGAGAAGCTCTCGTTTCGTACACTTTCGTTGAAACATAATACTACTGATCAGTTCTGTAATCCGTTTAACTTTGTCCAAAGGAAGACGTGCCTCCATCAGTAGCGAATCCAAGATGATACCCAAATATTCAATAACTTGAACCGGGCCCAACGTTTTAGTCGGTGACAGTGGGATTCCAAGGCGGTTGAAAATGTGTGTCAGCAAGGACATGGTTCTCTCAGGAATACTTTCTGGGTCATCTAGAGCCAGGAAGTCGTCGAGCAGGTGTAAAAAATTGGCAATGTCATAGTTATTGCTCGCAATCCAGCATACCGCCTGTGACAGAGAATCGAACAACTTGGGGCTCGATCTTGACCCGAAAACCAATCTTTGGTAAAAATAATATTTGTCCTGCCATTTGATGCCATAAAATGGCCACAATGATGGGTGAATAGGAATCAACTTAAACGCGTCTGTAATATCCGCTTTACACATCCATGCACCCTGACCTAGATTCTGAATAATACGGATAGCATCGTCGATACGCACATATGACAGAGAAAATTCTTCCTTTGAGATCAGACTGTTAAGACTCATTTCCGTAGAATTGTGAGGCGCTGATAAGTCTACAATTAACCTCTTCTTCTTAGAATATTTGTGTTGTGCAATACCAATTGGGCTTATCCTGAATATGCTGAAAGGAGGTTTGGCAAAAGGTCCAAGCAAATAACCCTTGCTTACTTCTGAAGCAATTAACCCAGTTACGCATTCTGGATCTAACCTGGCTGACAACAAGTTTTTGCATTCGTAAGAAGTGTTAGGCAGAGATTTCATGCCTGTGTGAAAACCAAATCTTAGTCCATTCACGAGTTCACAAACAAAGGTTTTATCAGGATGGGAGGTAAGTTCTTGTTCTAGAAGATCAATGTTAATAGGTGTAGAAGCATTAGCAGGCACCGCGATCGGGCCGAGTCATTTATCAGTCTTGGTGGATGTTGGCCGTTGGTGTGGAGAAGATTTGCATGACATCTGAGAGTGACGGCCATGGCAGGAGGAACAGATATGTTCAAAACGGCAGTTACGGCCACCAGTGCATCCTGTGCCTGAATTAAAGTTGTTACAAATCTCTCTGCCACTGACAAATGTTCGTGGTCGACCATGTTTGTCGGAGCGTGCATTGCTAAATTGCCCGTCAGAGCGCGAGTGGCTGAATTGGAAAGTACGATTTCGTTTTTGAAAGGAACTGTCTGAACTGGTTAATACCATGGGGCAAAAGTTGGAAGGGTGATCAACCGCGTTACAAAGCTCACACTGGTATGTCGGTACCTCGTCTCAAGATCTCACTTGGGATTGTTTTCACGCCGATCCGCTTATAGGTCGGGCCACCTGGGGGCAGAGTTAAAATTTCATTCCCGGACAATAACTTTTGAAAAACTGAAGAGATTCTTTTCCAATTTGGTATGTGGGTACCTTGCTTCAAGATCTCTCTTCGGATTGTTTTTCGTGCCGATCCGCTTATAGGTCGGGCCATGGGCAAAATTAAAATTTCATTTCCGGACAATAACTTTTGAAATACTGAATGGTTTCTTTTCAAATTTGGTATGTGGTTACCTGCCTTGGCTTAAGATCTCGCTTGGGATTGTATTTCATGCCGATCCACCTATAGGTGATGCAACCTGTGGGCCAAGTTGAAGTTTCATTTGCAGACAGTAACTTCTGAAAACCTGACTGGATTAGCACAAATTCAGTAATTGTCGGTACCTTGCCACTGGATCTCACTTGGGGTTGCTTTCATGCCAGGTACTGAACATTACAGTTCCAAATCAAATCAATTGTTCCAACCGCTTCAACCGGGACTCCAACCGCTCGGGTTTTCCTTTGGCTGTGACCTCATAATGTTCTAAAGTCTGTCCATTTTAAATAGTCCTCTTACTTTTGAGTAGATAGCTCTGCATGAGTTTAAATTTTTGCAGCGTGTATAACAAACTGAACTCCAAATGACCTCCAAATGTAATTCTCTCCATATAAAACTTCACAATAGTTGTTTCATGTACCGGGGCTCAATTGCATAGGATAACATCATATTGTATTGGTGTTTATCTGGAAAAAGATCATTGAAGCTGTAAAAAATCATAACAGATGGTTAGTGGGTGTGTCAGTTATGCTCAGTCAAATTGCCAAAACTGCACACCACACACCCATCTATCACCGTATACAGCCTTATTGACCTTTGTCCGAGTGAATGCCAATACATTATGGCACCACCCCATGCAATTCAGCCCCAGTACATGAAACAATTATTATGAAGTTTTATATATCTTATCAATGTCACATAGTAGTCATTTTATAGAGATCAGTGATACAAGCTACAAATAAGAAAATTTATGCTGAGCTAACTATTCATATTTGACCAGCTCCAAATTAGATGATGACTGTATCTTAGATAAACAATAGTTCCTCATTTGTACAGTGCAGGCAAATATTTACCTGGGACACATCAAATACCCAGCATAGTATACATGAATCTAACAGGTCCATATCTTCCATGTTTTTCAGAGCCTGCACCTGGAGAATAAGTTTTGAAATTAACTGCTACACAATCTCCAGGATACATGCTTTGTAGTAACACGGGTAGCGTTAAAAAATACACAGCAGATGAACTCATTTTCTCGTAATATACTCAAACTTACAGTATAAGCTCTCTATGACACTTATTGGAGGACCAAATTTGAACCACCCATAGACTTTCATCCTGAAAAAAGCAGGGAAATGATGAGCATATATTAATATGGGGACACATCATATCATCCGCCTTTATACATGTATCAGAAACAGCACTATATTAAGGTGCCTAATAGTGAGGCTACACTGTATGATTGAATGATTTTGTGTATCAAATTCTTTAGGAAACTTAACCCTTTGAACTCGAGAGTTTCCATGTCTATTAACACCTGACTCTGAGCTTCCCGCTGAAATAGGGATACAAACGACAATTTTGTCAGATGCATAATCCAAACAGCGTTGCTAACCCTCTGGGGACTCTACAAGTGGCAGAACATCTGTTTTGATCTAAATCTGTGGAGCGAATACGACCTAAAAAGTTATCTGATTGGCTGAATAGTTGGTTCTGATGTCACAGGCCGCTAGCGGCCTCTCGGGTATATACATTATATAAATAGGCCGCTACAGCGGCTTCTCGGGTTCAAAGGGTTAAAAAAAAAAAGAGAAAAGAGTTGATGCTACCAGTATGTACAAAATAAATGTCCCCTGCTATGCTTCAGTTACGTAACAAGGGACCCAGTACAACGGCAGAGACGAGACTGGAGGTGTTATGGCCGAGTTATGATTTTAACGGAGAGCCATTACTGTCTCTGACACAGGCACCGAGGCTGATCCCTGCCAACGGACACTGTCAGATGTTTGAGATCAATGCCAAAAATAAAACTGTGAGTTAACTTATTTACTGACATTGATTGTAGGACAGTCAATGGAGTGGGTTAATTGGCATCCATCTGAATAAGACACTTGTATAGAAAATACATTTTTCAACTCTGAGGACGCATTTGCCTGCACCCCTCTTGTCAACAGGCCTGACATGTATTCATGTACCCTAGCCAAAGAAAATTTTTGAATGCCAACGCTGAGCCCGGTCAGTGGTTGGATGCATGACCAGGTGCTGTAATGGCTGCACAGCTGACCAGTGTGCAGAATAATAGGCACATGTAGGCACCTTAGTGATATGACTGATAAATGTTGGAAACGACCTTAAATCCTACTCACTAAGGGACGGTATCCAACCAGCGTTTGCTGTTGAGACGTTTTAAACGATGGAAAAAAACGCTCAGCTACTACACCCATCGTTTGCACCATCGTTTTTTTTGTGTAGCAAACGATCAAAAAAACCATCACCGGAGACGGCCGAAGGTACCGCTGTCGTTCGGAAGAAAACGTCGTCGTTTGGAAGACACTGACAAAAGACGATCGCACGTGTTAAGCTGCGCATAAATACACACTGGGTGAACAGGCCGTGCCTTAGCTCTCAACTGCGCACATGTGTAACAAAATATAGCGCTATCAGCGAATGTGAAAACGGGTTTAACACAGGGGAAATAAATTACACTTTAATCGCCTTCCGCGTTTGTTTTAAATGTTTGATTACGAGAAGTCGCTGTTTGTGTGCAAAAATTTTCTATGAAAATGACAACCATCTAGCTGTGATAATGGAAGTGTCACGTACGCAAATAAAACTGAATGGTTTAATAACACCCTCCCCATGTATGCACGGTGTAAAAAATTTCTTTGAATAGGCCGGAAAAGGTAATCAACAGATAACTCTGCCGATATCTTACTGATCTGAATTATGTTCAGTTATTATTTAACTTAAAGAAATACCCGTTTCAAAAATATTTAGGTTGATAAATATTTCCTTGTTATTCAGGGCGATACGGAAGTCTACCGTGGAAAAATGGTGTTGATTCGCCTGGAAATTTTCGCGATAATGCCGACACTAGGTTTTGATCCCTTTCCTTGAAAACGCATGGATGCAATAGAAATCTAAATAAATATTTTTCATCGCGAGTATTATGGGACCATGAAACTATTATATGATTTTTGTATCTTCAGCGGTTTTCTTGTAATGTTTACCGGAAAACGTGTAACACGATTTGCGGGGAATTCCACTGAAATTCGCCCACTTCAGAGCACGTTTTAATACCTCACTGGCAAATCGTGCTACACTTTTCCCAATAAATATAACATGAAAAGAGCTGAAGAGACAGAAATGATATTTATATTTTCATGATCCTATAATACTCGAGATAAAAAATGTATTTAAATATTTTATTTTATGAATGCGTTTTCAAGGAAATTGATAAAAAAAAACAACTAATGTCGGTATATCGCCGAAAATTCTCGGCAAATCGACCCTGTTTCACGTTAAATAAACCAAAAAATGGAAAGGTTTCTAATACGTTATTTGGCCTGTGTACTGTATTGCAGTCCATAGGGAAAATCAACACGCGCGTTTAGCTTTAATATTTTAGAAATATCGCAATTTATTCTACGGGTCTGTCTGAAAAAAAAACCCAGCTGCTTGTGTACGGTCAAGGAGCACACGCGTACACGCACGTGGCCTTCCATTTCGACTGCGGTTTATCCCCAGCATAGAAAAGTCGACACAGGACTGCTCCCGCATGGCGGGAAAATAAAAACCGGTGTAGAACACGTGTCTGTCGAAACGTTCATGGCGATATACCAGATCAGAGAGGAAAACGCTATATTCACGATCCTTCAATTCACAAGTCGAATACATTAAAATTATCCAGAAAGTTTCTAGAGCTATACTTTGATGGGTGCCATGAAAAAGAATTGTCACGGGAGAATATTTGGTGACCCTGATATTTGAACATCGCTACTTGAGAGAAAGTGGAGGTGTGAATTTCCATTGAGTCTTCATTCAAGCATTTTTAATGTTTTAGATTGAAGGGAATTTCTCGGCAATGCGCTGAGACAGATGTATTTTTTGACAACCAATCTTTTATTTGAGACTTTATCGAAACAGATCCAAATATTTGATTATCGGTGTTTTATTTATTATGGTCAACTTAACGCACTTTTATTCTACATTGCAGGTTTGTTTGCTCCATGGACATATTGAAACTAGAGGAATGACCGCCTTTTCTCCGGATAATATTATTCGCATATCCACATATTTCTTCGTTATGTTTTGTTGTAAGATTCTAACCAATAAACATATGATTGTGCAAGAAAGTCCCATATCCCTATCCAGCAGGACTATACGTGGAAGAAACTAATTTCCGGTGAGCATATAGGTAAGAATCCTGCTTGATTAGTAAACAATATTGCCAAGCTGTCAATTTATTGTCTAACCATAATAATAGTAAAGTGATCAGCTTTTTTGTCTGTTCTATTGGTCTACACACAGCTTGACTTTCGAGCCACGAAGGACGCAAGAGTTACTTCCGGAGGCGGCATCCACGGGCATTTGCTTTATTACTACCATAATTCAAATAAATGGACGCTCACGGGAAGTATCGCTGAAGGGATTGTTCATTTCAAAGACATTATTAAATAAAAGGCAACAAGTGTCTTTGATTTTATACTTTTTGTTTATTCACAGTTGCACATTTCCGGGACAGTTTTAATTGATCACTCCGGGCTCTAAATAAGCCATGCAGTTTTGTTCCATGAAAAATATATTTAAGTGCATTTCTGGAAGGTTGGACATATATGATCTCATCTTTAGTACTATACACATCGTCTTTCACATCCAGCTTATTTGTTTCTCACCACAACCGATACTTCATTCACTATGGAACAACATACAGGAAATCAAGGTAAGTTCACATAAATTTTATTACTGATCGTATGCATTGCATTGTTGGAATAAAATATTGTTTAAACCAATAACAAAGAGAGATCAACAAATATGCGCTATGAAGAGTAATAAATGACATGTGAGAAATTGAGGAATTAACACGGTGGGATACAGCCCATAGCAAATTAAGAAGTAATAAACAATGGTTATTTTGATTACCCACTCGAATCCCAACGGCGAAACAAGACTAGTTAATTCTTGTTAATTACATACACGATCTCTCATAACTGGATCGACGATACCAAGTGACAAAATAATCTCTCTGTATGAAAATGTCATGCGGCGTTGCTCTAAAAGTTGTAAATGTACAACCACGGGTATCCGACTTCTATCGAAATTACAAACTTCAGATGAATAGAGTACTCATCACGTATAGATATTTGCAGATGTAACTTTAAAAGCTTACCAAACAAGGCGCGCTTCAAAAGCGCAAATTGAACAAAAACAAAATTATGAGTTACACCATTAGAAAACCGTTATCTATGGTGAATGTCTTGTAAATTTCTGCGTTTACGCATCGTCCTGAAAGAGAAAAAATATACGCATTAGATTCTAATGTTTCACTCGACATTTATCTGTAATCAAACGTAATAATAATTGTTAAAGTAAAACTATGATCATCTCATTCCAAAAATTACAAATATTGTCCATAAAACAAATAAACGACTACCAGGTGTTAATTTTTGTTGACAAATTTTTCAATCATACAGACCTAATTCCAAACACTTTCAGATATTTTTCAAAATTATCTGTTGTCCACAGGTACCCAACTAGACAGGCTAAATTAAATTTATATCGCGATTTTTACTACTCTGACTTATAGTACTAAAATAAAGGGTCCCAAAATATGGAACAATTTACCCTCTCAGTTAAAATCTCACGTTTCGCTCTCATTATTCAAATCGAGGATATAATCGTATTTATTCCTGGAACATAATTAGACATCTATTCTGTTTGCCGTCTGTGGAAGTTGGAAATTAAATTTGTGTTTTTGTCTCACTATGATAGAGTTTACCGCATATTATCATCTTTGTAAATATAATAATTATTTTGGGATAAAACAAACCCCTCGGGGTTTTCATCCCGCCACTATTATATTTTGTTTACTAAACATTATTGTTATGCATGGTGAAATAAAAATCAAATCAAATCAAATGGTAATCTAGAACTGACTTTTTTGAAGCCGCCTTCCAAAATGCGCAAAGCCCGTATTCTGCAAAATACATAAGATTCGAATCGCACGTTCATAAAACGATATCATGGTTCCATAATATTTTGTTTATTAACGAATTACACCGTCACCGATTCTAAGATATAGTCAAGCAGCACACGTATAGCAAAAATCTGGAGAAAAAAAACAACATTAATTTGTGTTCCGTTCTCATAATCCGTTTTTCACGGCCTCAAGCGACACAGCCGTTGTTGTTGTTTTTGCGTCTGTAAAGCGGGACTACTTTCGAGCCGATCGTTTGCCAGGAGACTTTCAATCGTTTGCTAGAAAACGTCTGCACCTTTGTTCGAGGTGTGAAAAGACGACCGGCACCCTTACCGTAGGTTGCCGGAGATTTCCGGCGATCGTCTTTATCTGACCGACGTTTTTTAAAAAACGATCAACTCATACACCCATCGTTTGCATCGACGTTTTTTTTCATCGTTTAAAACGTCTAGCAAACGAACGTTGGATGGATACGGTCCCTAACAGTTAATGAGGAGATAACTTTGTTTGATACAAAGCTGGTACACCCTGATAATGTATTTTATAGACTTACATAATAAATTACCATCATCTTGCGCAATGCCGATTACTTTAACACAGAATTTGTGAGTAAATCCTGAATTGTAGTGTTCATGGTAATCATCATAGCTGACGTATCATTACAGATGAGCGGGTGGTTGGGTGAGTACAGGTTCCTGTTGCTTCAATGCATTTTGCTGAGAAGCAACATGAACTTGATAATGTGATGTCTAGCACTGTAATATCACTTGTCTTTATTGCACCATGTAAGCATCCTGTCTGTGTCTTTTGTGCTGTCCTCAGTGTTTTATAGGGTGAATGGAGGGTGTCTGGTTCCATGTTGCTTCAAAGATTTCTTCTTTGAAGTAGCAGGAACGCAATTTGGCTGGGTGGGGCTCAGTTGGTTCGTCGCGATATAGCTGAAATATTGTTGAAAGCGACATTAAATTCTATTCACTCACTCACTCGTTACAGATGGACAGATCCAAGGAGATAGATGTGCAGGTCATTTTACAACAACTACGTGAGAAAGGGGAGAATGACCATGCACAAGAGATCAGCTACAGTGGAACATCTGGAGATACAGACCGGGAGAAAAGAGCCTCCAGCAGGAGAAGCTATGTTAAAAGGGTCATTATCCATTTTTCCTCAGTGTGTATGTCCAATAACATCGCACACTTTGGCTAGACACTATATTCTGTTCTGTAGGCTTTCCTTCTGCCTTCCTCTGTGTTGGCTCGTATATGTTGGGAACAACTGAAATGTGGATAGTTATGTAACCAATGTTGCTACTTCATGTAATTGACCCACAACAGACGATTTTAAATCAATATCGTATTGCATGAAATCAATTTCTCTTGATCAAAACTCCCGATGCCCAGTGTCCTTATTTAGTATGTGATTAGGGTTTTTTGAAGCTCCAGATTTAAAGTGATCGTAAACCCTCAAGTAAAGTTCCCATCAAATGAAAGACCATTGCGAACAGTGTCCAAAAATATTTATTGTATTTTTTTTACGATTTTATTACACGGAGTAAACTGCAAAAAAGCATGGTATTTTCTATGGTGGTCTGTTGCAATCATATCTAGGTCCAGTGACGTCACACTGCCTTAATACATATATTTCAAACTGTGTATGCACTGTCCAATGCTTGATTCAAGCTCAATGTGTGTATACTTTAGTTTCAACACAGACTCACTGTTCCAATGTGCATGTTTCACCAAAATCTGGGAGATGGTAACTCATAAGTGTCAAGTCAATTTGAATCTTGCATTTAATTTCCCAGATTTTGGTGAAACTTGCACATTGGAACAGTGAGTCTGTGTTGAAACTCAAAGTATACCCACCTTAAGCTTGAATCGAAAGTGCAGACACAGTTTGAAATATATGTATTAAGGCAGTGTGATGTCACTGGACCTAGATATGATTGCAACAGACCACCATAGAATACCATGCTTTATTTGCAGTTTACTCTGTGTAATAAAATCGTAAAAAATTACAATAAATATTTTCCGACACTGTTCGTTATGGCCTTTCATTTGACAGAAACTTTACTTGAGGGTTTACGATCACTTTAAGGGTTATCACAAAGGAACCTGGTGTTAAATCTGCTAGATCATTTTGATAGCTATAGTTATGTGTCTAAAGCTGGCTGACTTCATTCTTGTCATCATTGTTGATGATGCTATGTGTCACATTTTGAAACTGAAATTTCCTTGGCCATTGGGGTAAATAGAAACATGATTACTCAGGTAAAATCTGCTCTGTCAATTATTCCTGTGCGATTAAATACTTCAAAGAATATTCATTCGCAGAATAACCATTCCCCATTTAAACTTTGTCGTCCATAATTTAAGTGGACCTTTTACGCAATGTACTGTCTGTGAACAGAGAGAAATTTTGGTTTATGTAACACTTGACAATTCAGCTTTCCATCTTGCATAATTGAATATAGAAAGATGGAAAGCTCTACATCTCTCCCATATTCAAGCTTTCCATCGCCCAAATTTGAAAGTAGAAAGATGGAAAGCTCCACATCTCTAGCTTTCCATCTAATAAAATTGGAAGTAGAAAGATAGACAGGCCTACACCGCTACCTTATTTGACCTTTTCAAAATAAATTTATGAAATATAGGAATACGAGAGTGAAACTTTGTTAAACTTAGCCTCATTTCTCAAAATCAAAAGGTATGCAGGTTTCATTGAAATTAATCATCTTTCCCTGAAAAACGTTGTACTGTATCAGACATAGGGCACTATGAGAGAAAAGATCCTGTTTTCTTATACGTCTTAAATTCATTCTGGAAAGCTTGAATATGAGAGTGATGTAGAGCTTTCCATCTTTCTGCTTCGAATTTGCGAGAGGGAAAACTGAATTAAGTGTTACATGGATCAATCTTGAATCCAAATCATAGATATAATGGAATAGATAATCTAATTTATGATAAAAAATTGAATTATTCAATCACAGCATATCGAATTTCCCACTAAACATGATCACGAAAAAAAGAATGGCGTGTTGGCAAAATGTTCAAATCTCACAGATAATTCTATCATTTCTTTGTTAGTCCTTGTTTTAAAGGGATGATAGTTTCATAAGATAAAACTTAAATTTGGAGATGATTGAATAATTAGATGATGATTTAGATTTCTCAAGATATTGTGGGAGAGAAGATGGTATGAATGGTGGATCTAGGACATTTCCCCTCCCGGATCGTTCCCCTCTCAGACCGTTGGAGCTATGGAAAAGAATGTTTGGGAGGGGAAATGTCCAGGAGGGTAAATTGTCCGGAGGGGAATGAGCCGGGAGGGAAATGATCCAGGAGGGGAAATGTCCATACACCATGAAGGGTGACTGTGACTTCTCTTGATTCCAGACTTGTACAGAAGAGTGGTGTACAGTAATATCCTGCTTATTAGGGAAAATGGAGAGAGACGACAGTACACTACTGGAGATAACATCACGACTGTCCACCAAAACTTTAATCAAGGTATGATAAAATCATGACTGTCCACCAAAACTTTACTCAAGGTATGATAACATCACGACTGTCCACCAAAACTTTACTCAAGGTATGATAACATCACGACTCTCCACCAAAACTTTACTCAAGGTATGATAACATCACAACTCTCCACCAACTTTACTCAAGGTATGATAACATCACGACACTCCACCAACTTTACTCAAGGTATGATAACATCACAAAATCATGAAAGCTTTGCTGAAGGTATAATAACATCGTGACTCTCGACCAAAGCTTTGCTGAAGGTATGATAACATCGCGACTGTCCACCAAAACTTTACTCAAGGTATGATAACATCACGACTCTCCACCAAAACTTTAATCAAGGTATGATAACATCACGACTGTCCACCAGAACTTTACTCAAGGTACACACGTAAATTCCCCACGTCGGCACCGTCTGTGTACACAGCCGGCACCGCTCCGGTACCCCTCACATATGCGCATGATGTTTTCACCGCCACTCCGGTCCGATGAGATGTGTCACAGACGGTGACGGGCCGATCGGTAAACAGACGGTGCATCGGACACGAATGGTACCGACGTTTTTGGTCAAATATTCACAGACATTGTTTCGTATTTTCTTCGGTAGAAAACGAGAAATCCCGTGGCTGAACTCTCAGTAGAACGAGATTATGGTTCATTTTCTACGATTATATTTATGCTCACACGTTTGTTTGTTTCTCAGACTTTCGTGTTGCGTCCTTATGTGTTTTATTCTCATTATTTTCCATGATTTCGGCTGTTCAGTCCAGGTGTTGTTGTTGTTGTTCATGTTGCTACAGCAACAAGCGGTCATGTGACGAGTTTCGCAGATGTTGATCACATGACCACACAACAACAACCTGGCCAGGTTCTTTGCGAGAAATCTACCAAGTTTTTGATTTATTTTGCGCTGGTTAGGCAACAAACAATAAACCAGAAACTTCGTCAATTACTCGTGGACGATGAGAAGCAGCAATCGATAAGTCTGAAAGGCAAAGCAGGATAGATTTTTGTTGAAAAATAGACGGTCCGATATCTACCAGGACCCTCAACTTGGACTTTGTGACTTTACGGACCCCATCTGAATAATAATTCACATTAATTAACAGTTAAGTGAACAAAGTCACGGATAGAATAGAATCATTCTACTGTGGATGTCTGCAAATCCACACTTTACTGCTCCCCCTCCCCCTCCCATTTGAGTCTGCAATAAAGAATTATTATTATTTATCAATCAACATGATCAAGGTCCGGAGTTCAAATGACTAAAATTTCAAAAGTGGAATTATTTTTTTCTGAACACCCATCTTTTGATTGGCTTCAAATCTATTATTTCAGATCCGCCCATACAATAATAAATATTGCACCGTCATCTATAACTATTGAGCTTGTAAATGAACAGAGGAAAAATTCAATTAACAATCCATTTAAATGTAAATGAGGGAATTTATTGGTTACTGAAACAAAGTTACTTGTATGTATAGGCCTACATGTAGGACAGAACTATTCTTCCCCAAACTTGTTTACAAGGATGCATCAAAATAAATACAACTATTAGGCAGGTCAGAAACAATCTCATGCACAGATAATCAACAAGGATTTTACATTATATAATTTATTGAGCAAGATATTCTGATTCAACTAAACATACAATGCATCCGTATGTGTATATGTATATGATCAGCTGACAAAATATCTGGGGCTACAGCTATAGCCATTTCACTCTAGTGATCACCGGATTCTAGAATTATCCCGACGAGCATCTCACATTAGGTAGTTCCCAGCCCAGCTCTGCATATGCTTTTACATGGAAAAAATCTTTTTAACTGGAAAACACAGGTTGGCAAAACTGCATGTAGTTGTCATTATTTACCAGCAATGGCAGAACCATCTTCACAACATCAAGGTTTCTATTTGTGAGCCAAAGGCGAACCTTGACCGACTTGCATAGCAGACTGCGTTTCAGCCACATTCCAGTTATGTGACCTAGAAAAACTGCGCTGATGGTAAAATTCGTTAGAGTTTTACTTTCTGTGCTAAACTATTAGCAAACTATTTAATCCAAGCATGCATAACAATAAAATCTTAACGGATAGATCAGTGAAATTTTATGCGTTATTTCATCCAATTCAAGTCCTTCAGTGGGATGGTGAGATCAGATACATTGACGGATACACTAGTGATCTGATTGGTCAATATATCCAGGATGTTGCTTTACATTGAACACTATACATTGCCCAAGTGTACCAGGGCCTATATCTAGTACAGAGTATACCCCTGGTTTCAGCGAGGATGTAGCAGAACAAGTACTTCCCCATTCATGCACAAAAAGCTCACAAACATAAGACTCACCTATCAATTTCTATCACCTGGTGATCACTGAAGTATGACAAGACTAGCAGGAATAAAGTTGGATAACATAACAAATAACTGGTATCTTGTTTTTCACTTTCAATGGGATATTGATTATTTTGCACCAACCAATATCATATTTCCTAATAATTAGATGTCACTCTTGGG
Source organism: Hanleya hanleyi (assembly GCA_036873755.1). NCBI lineage: Eukaryota > Metazoa > Mollusca > Polyplacophora > Lepidopleurida > Hanleyidae > Hanleya > Hanleya hanleyi. Next base: position 3,662 of record JAVTVY010040098.1, on the reverse strand, counting down.
ACATGACAAATTCCCACAGCAATGAGTTGACCAGTATTTTATAAATGGAATTATGGATTTTTCAGAATAAATTTCAATCATTGTATCAGATTTTCAGAAAAATATAGCCACTAGCAACATGCTGCTTTGTTAACCATATTTCTTAAACCTAACATTCCCCAGGCAAATCCTGCTTTCTGTCATGCATAATGTTACAATTGTACAAATACCGGTACAACTGATTAATATCATATTGCAAAGTTATTGGACTTCAAGCTCTGTTCATATTTTTAAGTTGGCATAAATTGATAACATATCCAGAACTTGTTCACATTTGGAATATTTACATGTGGTAAATAACAGGTTACCGTACTCAAAATTTTGAGGACTGGTATACATGGATAAGAAGTTAATGAGGAAACTGGGCAACATGATGCTTAATTTACTTCCATTACACAAATCGGCACCAGTGATGGTTACTGGTCTGTTTCACTAGTAAAATGAACACTAAATATTCATCAGATGTTTTTGTCATTGGGTGTGGCAATAATCTGAGAATCTAAAATCCTATAATGACATGTACAAAAGTGGGATTGTTTATAGGATTTTAAGCCATATCCGTACAGATTGAGAAGTCATGTCATTGGGAACAAAGAATTCTGAGTAAATGTCTGTTTCACAAATTCTCCAATGCTAGCAGAGATAGGCTACTGTAAATCTCAGATTTCATACAAATGAGGATTGGTGCCATAATCGACAGGGGTTGATATTGCTATCTATTTGCAGGACATGTCTGGCAGAAAATTGGTACTGTCCTGCAGTTTTCAGTTGGCTCACTGTCACATGTATTTCACAGAGGATTAAATAATAGTTTACCAAGAGTAAGATATCTTTCAGTGACAAGAAATTACATGCCTATACTGAATCAAAAATCACATGTAACACATGCACCCCCTATCTGAAATTGCAAACTTTTATTAGCATGGTTATTTAATTTGGTGTGTTTCTAGGATTCTCATTGGCTGAGTGGCCATTTGAAAACCCATCACCCAATCAGAGATCAGCATGATAGCCAAAATTAACTAGCAAGTTTGCAACTTCAGACAACAAAACTGTTCAGCTTCACACTTGCCAGAGCAATACATGATGGCATGTTTGTAAACAGCACATTTGCCACAAACGGTAAATTATTATGAAATGGCCTGTAATTATGTGCCCGACAATTCTTGACAATGTCCTGTAAGTATTTGGTGATCATTTCAAACCCTGATCAACATGATCAAGTGAACCCAATGTATAGGGGTTAACTTTTGTGCCACAATATTTCCATCTTTATGTTTGGTTTCAAGTTTAAACACATAAGTTAAAATTTTCCTTCTTTTCCCTAACATACAGAATGGGGTAAATTATGCAAACCAGAACGCAACTTTAGGTCATAGATAGCCAATCAAAATCTGAGCTGATCACCATCTTGCAGCAAGGTTTTTTTTTTTTTATTCCTACGAAGTAGGCTACCATTGCAAATTGTCCTGTAATGAGCGAGTCAATGAGTGAGTCAGTCAGTCAGTCAGTTCATCTGAATCCATTCGTCAGCAAAATAAGGAGACCCACCCAACCTTGATTTTTGGCATGAACGTGCATTAGGGCATTGTTACCAGCAAGTTCTGAGCTGACCGAATTCTGATCAAAATTTGATTTATAATTATATTTTTTATTATTTATTGATGGCTCAGCGAGTTCACTGTCATGCCCATCGGAAACCCTTGGCTGTATGATTCACTGTGACTTTTAAAGGTTCCCTGATACGGCATATCACGGCACACCGGTTCTCGTAAAATCACCGAAGTTAAGCGACTTTGAGCCCGGTCAAGACTTGGATGGGTGACCTCGTGCTGTACTGCTGGGCGGATAACTGTCCAGGGTAATAGGAACTGAGGGCGATAATAGTTGCTACGCTAATGAGTCACCAGCGGTGACATCTGAGAAAGTTAATAGTACCCACTGTCAATTAGAGACTGCTATATAAATTCTTTCATGGTAGCACATAGGGCCCCCAAGTCATCTCTCGAGTACACACTTAAATCATATCAAACCCTACTCCGTAGGTCCTGTGATGTTATAGTCACACTGCCATGTATTTCATAAACTAAATTGGTAAATTGTTAAATCTCAAATGTGACATGCAGATAGTCGAGTGAGTTATCTGTATATACATGTCTAATTCTGTGCGTGACATCACCAAAGCTCATTTGCATACCAAATTTGTACCAAACCCCCGAATTTTCCAATATCTTGGCAACCAATAGGAATATTTTGATAAAATAAATACTGAAATTCTCAGAAAAAGAATGGCTATCACAAACATGTATCTCTCTTCTCAATTTACATTTTCCATTTGGGTCCCCTTTACCCAAATGCTGCTTCAGTGCCCGATTCCCAATATAATTGAAGTTGATCATTGGACAAAAGATTTCTCCTATAGCAGCAAGAGGTGCATAGACCCGTTACTCCTGGCATGAATTTGTGGTTAGTGCTTTTGCTCTCTTTCCTATGCTTACAGCATGGGGTCAATTTTTAACTATTAATAACTGGTGTAAATATGGTGTATATGCATCAAATTATCCTACTATTCCAAGAAAGGACCATTATGGTGGTAAAATGAAGGTAATGATAATATCATGATATTATTGATGATAATTTTGGCAACTTGATGTTGAAAGTAGTCGTGTGTATCACTGATTAAAACTAATTCCTTTGCTGTGTGCATAAGAAAGAGATTAAAGTATGAACCGAAAATTCATGCCTTGAGTCACATGTCAATGCACCTACTGCTGTTGGAGAAATCTTTTGTCCGAGGATTAACTTCAGGCATTCAGTTTGCAAATGTAAGCTTGTGAAGGACTGCATGTTGTGTGAGGCAGGTTTGTACATAGCTGGAATAATTCTCAACATAATGATATACAACAACAGTTCAATTGACAACAAAAAATAAGTCAAGAGCCAAGTTCATCAGAAGTTTCGTTTGTGTGTCATGAACACAAATGATGCGGTTATATTGAACTTGTGAAAAATCAATGATTGTGTTTCCATGAACTTCAGTTTTGCAGCATGAAAATCTACAAAATAACCCATTTTTCTGAGATGTTTATTATTCATGACATTTTACGTTTCTTTTTCCTTCCCTCCTCATAAAATGCCATAATACTTGTTTCATTTACTAAGGTTTAATTGCATAGGACGATGTTAGAATTCATTGAAGTTAATGTGGACATAGCATCAAATATGGTCATTACAGGTGGTCAGTGGATGTGTCGACTAATCCCATGCCCAATCAGGGTGAGTGAGTGAATAGAATTTAACATCGCTTTCAACAATATTTCAGCTATATCACAATGAACCAACTAAGCACCACCCAGCCCAGTTGTGTTCCTGCTACTTCAAAGAAGAAATCTTTGAAGCAGCATGGAACCAGACACCCTCCATCTACCCTATAAAACACCGAGGACAGCGCACAAGACACAGACAGGATGCTTACATGGTGCAATAAAGACAAGTGATATTACAGTGCTAGACATCACATTATCAAGTTCCTGTTGCTTCTCCATGCCCAATCATCTATGATCTTTACATATTTATGCCCTTATATGGCTTTAGTGACCTTTGACTATGAGGACATCAATGAA